>CAKALG010034444.1:0-12441 GCA_916700815.1 Helicolenus hilgendorfi | reverse complement strand
TTCACAGCTGTAGGTGCCCCGGTCCGACATGGCCAGTTTGTGGACGGTGAGGCTGTGGTTTCGGCCATTGTGCTTCTGGTTATACTTGGCTCCAGGGTGGATCAGTACCCCCTGCCTCATCCACTGCACCTCTCCCGAACCCAGACTCACCTCCACCTCTAGAGTTGCGTCAGCGTACTCTTCAGCTACAACTGGTGTCATTTTCTTGGTGAACAACACCTGTTGCTCTAAAAATCAATTTAAGGAATTACTAGATAGCAGCATCTATCATGTCAGGGATTTTGGTACTTGATATGATTACACTGTATTAGGGGTGGGAAAAAAAATCAATTCACCTATGTATCGCGATTATTTTTTCCAATTTTGAATCTATGCGGAGGTAAAAGGAAGTCAGTGCTATTGTTGTAGCCTGAGTAATGTGACGTCATATCCTTTCTATATCCGTCAACCAAACCAAACAGTACCCGGCTGGCCATAGCGAGCTGAAACCGGCAGATACGACAGAGCAGAAAACGTTGGAGGGTCGTCGTGGATACGACCTGCACCCTCACATGTTAAATCCAGCGTGGTAAACACTACACATCCAGTAAAGGATGGAAACACTTTGGGTTTCACACATTGACAGGAAAAGCAGAGCTAGACAGAGCAGAACTAAAGCTGCATGCTAACTCTGTCACGGACAGGAAACGTTATGGTATGGCGGTAACGTGCGGTCGAGCCGGACGTCACTCTCGTCTCAGTGGTCAAACGGGCCGACGCTACGACTGTAGAGCACCCAGATACTGACATTATGTTCTCTGCATTGAAACGGCCCCGATGGAGCTGACCATGATGGATAAAGAGAACGGAGCTGACGGGAGAGCTAGAGACCACCTTGGAGAAGTTACAGGAAGTAGACACGTGGGACTACGTCCGCTTTTCAAAATAAGGTGTTAACAAAAGGAACTGTATATACAAAACATTTTTATGGAAATAAGATTGATGGATTATATTCACCAGAAGTATAAAACATTACATGTGCCCTATAAATTAAAAGAAAATACCACTAACTTGCGAGGGGAATGTATTAATAAATAATGCCTGACAATGTCTTTACTGTGTCAATTTGGATATTTTTCTAAAGAAGAAGTCCCTATAAGTGTCTGTTTCAACTTTTCCCATGGTCTAGTGTTAAAAAGTTAACAAAAATCGCAATAAATCGTAATATCAAATCGCAATACTTGTAGATACGCAATACTTAAAAATCGCAATACACATCGAATCGGCACTCAAATATCATGATAGTATGGATAGATGGGTGTATCGTCCCAGCCCTAGTATGTTTGAATTCTTTGTTAATTCTACACAAAAATACTTTGAAACAACTTTCAGACAATATAAAACACAATATAGACCAAAGTAAATCAGCAGTTGCATTGCAAGTTCAAGCACAGAGAGCAAGCTTTAAGCTCGGAGGAGATTTGCCCCCTGCAGCATCACATAGCCACTTGTCTCTCTCAGTTACCAGAGGAACTCTGACAGGAGGAGCTGCTAAACGCTAGTCGTAGGGTCTTCAACAATTTAAATGTGTCTGAAAGGGTCTTTATTTATACATATATGCTTATGTGGTACTAATGGTGCACAGGCATTTAAACTCTCTTACATTACTTTCATGTTTATATTACTCCAGTGTTGCTGAAAATAGCTCCCAGCTAAATATATGGTCATAAGAACCAGAGATATGATGTTATGGACAGTAAATGGTCGTTAAATGTTGTAATGTCTGTGATTCAAGACAAATATATGTACGTGTGTGTATATATACCACTGTAATCATGGTGTTAATGGATGGGACAACAACTCACCTTGAATCTGGAGTTCTGCCTCTGATACCAACCCCTCTGCATCAGCTGTCACTCTGCCGCCATCTGAAACCATGCAGTTGTGGATGCAGAGCATGTGGCACAGTCCGTTACTTGAAATGACAGTGCGCTCATTCAGAGCTACTTGCTTGCCATTTAAGCGCCACACCAACCGAGTGTCCTCTGGTGAAACCACACACTTAAATACTGCATCTTCTCCTTCGCAGACCGTGATGTTACGAAGCTCCGCTATGAACTCCACAACACGGGGAGCTGAAGGCAAAGCATTCAGCTGAATTAGATTCATTGTGCTCAAAATATTAAGAAAGCACATGGACTATCTAAACTATTTTCATTATGAATACATATTTATTCTCTGCCCTGCCTTAATGTTGTATGATTTAGATTGACTTACTTTCTACAGTGACAGTAGCTGAGGTCCTGTCATCTGTGGATTCACAGGCATACTCTCCAGCATCTTCTTCCACTAGTTGGTGGATGGTAAAGGTTCGCTCTCGACCTTGTGCCCTTATTGTGTGCCGACGGCTTGGAGAGATCTCTTGGCCATCTTTTAGCCACTGGACATCTCCTTTGGGCTTGTTGATCTCACATCGTAATATAAGGCTTCTGCCCTTCAGAGACACAATGTTCTCCAGGGGTCTGATAAATTTCATCTTCATTTCTGATGAGCAGAATAAAGAAATATAATTCCAGAGGCGTTAACTTTGTGACAATGAAAAATCAAGTAAATGTTTACTTGGAAATAGCGGTCACATTTTGTTCAGGAGTGCCAAATTCTTACCTTTGACTAAAAGACTGAAATACATCTCATCTGTCTTTACGTCACAGACATATTCTCCAGAATCTGACAGCTGCAAGGGATTAATGGTGAGCTTGTGGGTATTACCCTCACTGGAGATGTGAATGTTGTTCCCGTTCAATAGCTGGCCACCTTTCAGCCAACGAACATTAGCTCTTTCCCGGCTCACGACGGCACACAGCGTAACACTCTCATTTTCATAAGCTGAGACGTTATTACTTGCTTTTTTATTCTCAAACTTGACCGGCGGCTCTGAGAAAAAAGAGATTTACAAAGAAGTTGCTCAAGTTCAATCATGAATCAATATGTTAATCAAAGGAAAACAACATAAATTCAATTTAAAACATGTTTCACAGTAAATCTTACCTTGGACCTCAACAATTGTTGTTAATTTGTCATCGACGGCATCACAAATGTATTTTCCAGAGTCTGAGGGCCGAAGTCCAGAGAGAACAAGCTTCCTCACAACATCATAGCTGTCAATTTTTATACGAGTGTCTGGTTTCAACTTCTCGCCATTCCATAACCACTGAACGGTGGCGTTCGGCCGAGACACTTCACACTCCAAAATAAGGTCATCTCCTGCTACCAGGATGTGATGCTCCGGGTGGCCTGAGTTTCCAATGATCTGTACTTGAGGCTCTGAACATAAAAGACCTTGCATTATTTTCCTCCCGATTGAAGGAAAGACAGATAACATATACATTGCTTAATAATATGATTACCTTTGACAGTGATATAGAAGACAATCTTATCATCCACTGCATCACAGGTGTACTCTCCGGAATCTTCAAGCCCAGCATTTAGGACAACCAGTGATCGGAAAACGCCTTGCTCCTCGCTACAGTATCGCTCGGTGTCATCAATTAGCTGATTATCTTTGTACCAACTGACTGAGGCGTTGGATCTCGATAATTCACACACTAGAATAATGTCATCTGATACTAAGAACTGCTTTTCTCTCTTTGCATCGGTTTTTCCAAGAATTTTTACAGGCAACTCTGAAAATGAACAAGAAAAAACAGAAGTTCTATTGGAACAGAAAATTCTTTGTATGCATTTTAGGCAGAAATAAATCAAAAGTACAGAGCACTAAAATCCCCCGAAGAAGTTGTGCCCAGGAGTTATTATCTGGTCTAAATTTGCATAGACTTTCTATTGGCTAAGTCTGGATCTTGAGTGCACAATATATAGAACTTGTAAAGATTGACCGTCATCTTTCTGGACTTAGGGGGCTCTTATATCTTTAAGTACAATAACCTACCTTTTACTTTTACGTGGAAATCCATCACATCATCCTTTGCGTCGCAGACATATTGCCCAGCATCTTCCATTGTTAGTGAGTGAACGGTTAATTGACGCAGGACACCATCCTCGAGGATGGTGATATTTCTGGAGTCTTCTACTTCTTCCCCGTTCTTCTTCCAGGTGACCTCGGCATTTGATCTTGAAACCTCACAGTCTAGAACCAGAGTCTCCCCAGCCACTTCGTCTACTCTACCTGCCATCTTCCTTGGACGTACAAAGCGAACAGGAGGCTCTGTGCATTCAGAAAATTTGTGTTAGAAATGGATAAACACTGACAGAGCAACACATGTAGAGGACCTACTTTTTCCTTCTTTAGTTTCATTTACCTGCTATGTTTACAAAGAATGTCATGGAGTCATCTGCAGTATCACACACGTATTCTGCGGAATCTTTGACAGTAGTTTCTGGTATAATGAGTCTTCTGTAGACCCCGTCCACCTCTAGGATAAGGTTGTCATTCTCCTCCACTTCGAGTCCGTCTCGATACCAGCGCACCACCGCATTGGGCCGTGAGATCTCACAGCTCAATACCATCCTCTCAGAGGTCTGCTGGCACAGTTCCATTTGGGACTGACTTGGGGACACAATCCGCACTGGAGGTTCTGGAAAGGGACGTTATCATCCAGATTAGACATCATTCATTAGTTTAATGAATGCTACAATATGTTTGCATTGTTTTCTAGGAGTCAAGTTAATGCATATATTGCCTGCAGGACTGTCTTTGCATACATCTTTGATCCTGGATGAATTAGTTAACCCCTAACTTTAGCAGTGTTAAAGGCGTCGGTATGCTTCAAACAAAGTGATTGTCAGATCATTGAAAAGCATCTGAAACCTCTTTCCCACCGTTTCAAACTTTCCAAAACTGATAACTCATAATGTGTAGGGGTTAAATGGACTTGGACGATATGATGATATAAATAGCACTTTACCAGTCTTCCGACCACTTGGAAGACTTGGACCAAGCTGTCATACTAGGAGATCTAGTTCCCAAATGAACCAGATTCAGCAGTGGCATCGCCTAGTTCACACTAAAAATGTTTCAGAAGTAGATTTTGGTGGATTGTTTAGACAGAATAACAGAAAGTTTATGAGCAGGCCGTCATGTTGTTTCCTGTTTGAAACAGCAAGCAGAAAACCAGGGACCAATCAGGTGCATTCCACGATAGGGGACGTCATCGCTTGAGCGGCCAGTTAAGTGGAGCTACGCTTCCGTGTCGAAGACAGTTTTTGTTTTTGTTTTTGTTTAGATGGCAGGCTTTTCAACCAACCTTCGAGCGTGGCCATTCAGAACAGATCCACTTTTGCCTTTAGACATGTTCAGACGACACTGCACAGCCTTTTTTGTTTGAAGCACACTGATACCGTAAATACCACATACCATCTACTCATTATGCTTTTTGCCTTGAGGTACCTACATATCTACTGTATGTATGTAGAATATACTGTATGTAATATCAGGGATTTTACCTGTAATACTAAGGTGAAAGAATATTGACGCGTCAGCTGTATCACAGACGTATTCTCCAGAATCTTCGACTCCACTAGAAATAATCTTCAGTCGTCGGTAAGGGCCTTCGATCTTGAGCTTGATGTTCTCACTCTCTTGCAGCTTTTGGCCGTCTTTGTACCAGCTGACAATACCGTTTGGACGAGACAATTCGCAGCTCAGAATAATTTCCTCAGGGACGTGACGGTCAAGGTGGACATCCTCCTTGGGGTGGATTATCATCACTGGAGGTTCTTTGGAAGAATACATGAAATTGAAACATTGTCCACTGTGAGTGAATTTAAGTGCATTTTCTTTTTTGGTGCAGTTTTTATGTCATGTATTTTCAGAGTTTTCATAAGTTATTTCATTACCTCGTATGTTAACCTTGTACATTAGGATGTTATCTCCTGCACGGCATGTGTATGTGCCTGTGTCGGACAGTTGGGCTGAATGTACTGTCAGATTCCTTTTGATGTCCTCTGCTTGCATTGTGATATTGTTGCATGGTTGCATTTCAGTTCCATCTTTGTACCACTGTACAACACCATCAGCCCGCGATACTTCACACGACAGAACAAGCTGTTCTTGTTCCACAACACTCTTGAAAAGGTCCTCCTCTGGGATATCGGCAAATGTTACCGGTGGCGCTGCAGAAAACAGTCACAAAAGAAGTAAGTTGTTGCTTGAACGTAGCATTCATTGTTTATGCTCATGCGTGCAATAGCTGTAAGGTCTGGTTTTCACACCTTAGACATGCTGATTTCAAGCCTTGCCATCTAGATAACAACTCCACACAGACATCATAATGATCAGTGGGTGTTAATCCACTTTTGAAGCAAGGTGAGAAAATCAATTGAAGCAGTGCTGTGAGGTAATGCAATTACCATAGGTGTAATCCATCAAAATACATGCTATTAAATGTGAAGCACGTATGTGAAAAGCAATGAAATTAGGACACATCTGAAGGAAATCAGCTAGGATGAATATGATGATGATCAGGCTTTCCTTCCTTCTTAGATATTAGAGGCCATGATGAAGGTGTCTAAGACTCTACAATGACAACATCTTGCCAAGAAAAAGCTTCATCACCTTTC
This sequence comes from Helicolenus hilgendorfi, assembly GCA_916700815.1. NCBI lineage: Eukaryota > Metazoa > Chordata > Actinopteri > Perciformes > Sebastidae > Helicolenus > Helicolenus hilgendorfi. The sequence goes on along the minus strand of CAKALG010034444.1, from coordinate 5,886 downwards.
ACCTCCACATAGAAATCGTTGAAATCTGAATCATCATCAGTTTTACAACTGTACACTCCAGAGCATGAAGACGTGGCCGACTTCACAGCCAGTGTTCTCTCATTGCCCTCGGAGTCGATGTTTATCCCAGACTTTGGCAAGAGTTTTATTCCGTCCTCATACCAGCAGGTCTGGCTTGTGGTGGGGTCTGAGATCTCACACTGCAGATTGATCGGGCTGCCTGCTTCAACAGATATGCTCGTCTCAGCCTCTGGAACAGCTGAGAATCAAACTGGTGCTATAGGAATTTCAATTCATTGAACAGTAACCAGATAGTAATCAGATTTGCTATGCTATGTAATGCTTGGATTTACAGGCTGGAGGCTGTAAAATGTACTGTTTTACTCCAGGTGTCAAAATTGTTTGGTATGATAAAGTTTTTGCCTACACAGTGAGATCACACAGTTACTTAAACAGTGCTACAGTCATGGACTCACATGCAATCAGTGAGCCAGCAAAATGGAACAATTTCAATCAGTTTGATTTTGTCAATCACTTTGTTTTGTTTTTTGCTCTTTTTGCAGTCTGTCTGCAATCTGAGTTGTTAATACAGAGAATGTACAGTATTAATGCCCTTTCAGACCAGGAGGTCTGCAGCATCCACAACTCATCCTTCATAAGTCTCGACAGAATCACACAGTGGCAAGCACAACAGTCTGCTCTGCATCCTGCAACAAGTGGCAAAGTTTGACACGGCCGGAAATTGAAAATTGGAAATTATGTTGGCCACTACCGTTACCACTGGACTGAGCAGTTAAATCAGCATGAACTCTTTTAGTTCACATACTATCACCTCATATAAAGTTACGGCAAACAGCAGCCTATTTACCAACACGTTCTCATCCCGACTTGATGGTTGGCCTTAAAACTACTACATTTGTAAAGTGAAAATGAAACTGAACATTGTGAACACAGGACACGAACAAACAGTTGATTGTAACGTGAAAGTGAAACTTGAAACACGGGACACGATGTTTGTTGGACCCATCCATCAACCCTCCCGCCCGCCCTGTGTTTCTTTTCTCTCTTTAAACTACGTCATCACACTCACGGCGCACTTTCTTGGAGCGTTTACTATTACCTCGGATGGTTTTACATTGTAGTAAATGGAACTCCCGGTGCGTTTCATACCGGCGCTAAAGTGTACTTTGTGTATAGAACACCAACAGCCATAACAAAGCCTTGGTATTTGACTGCCTGGGAATGAGAACGGGCTGTATTTACACACCGAGCAGACGCAGAACAAATTTATCATTAATTTGGAGTTGTGTTTGTGGCCATTCGTCCTTTTAGCTTTGTTTTGGTCTCCACCAACTCCCGACGAAAATATCTGGCTCTTTAGCTACTAAATGCTCCGCTATGTTCACCAGCTAGTTGCTAACTTTGGCAGTCTCCAACCAAACAGTGAAGTTGCTGGTTTTAAAACCAAAACAATATGCTGAAAAACACCAAAACACTCCATGGAGCTGAGGGAAACTGCAGAGTCGGGTGATAACTCGCCGTGGTTTGTTACTGCGAGTGACCCCATTCACATTACACAGTAATTTGAGCCACTGTTAATGTATCATTTGGTTTAAGATGCAGTTTTACCACCATGCTTTAAAAAGTCCAGTCTGAAAGGGCCTTTTAGTATTTGTTTGTTAGGGCGACATTGAGCTACATGTCACTGCCGCTGCTTAAAAAACAGTTGGCAATATTGAATAATGTTTGATCCATTATGTACTTATCCATGGTCAAATGTGAGTAAGTTGTCACAACATTACATTTTCTATTAGGGTGTATAAGTCTGTGTGCATCATTATCAGTACACCTTATCTTAGAACATTACAGAATGAAATAAAGAAAATGGGTTGGTCTGGTAGCCAAGCATTCACTGAAAGAAGTTAGTGATTCTGACAAAGCTCAAAATACTTAGATCACCTGCAACATCCACCTTGAATTCTATATGGTCATCTGCGGCCTCACAGCTGTACACACCAGAGTGTCTGACTTCTGCTGATGCAATAACCAACGCTCTCAGTCTTTCTTTTGTTTGGATTTCACATCCGCTCTTTGGAGGTATCTGTTCTCCGTCCTTGTGCCAATAGACTTGGGCAGTTGGCTCTGAGACTTCACACTGCAGCTTAATTGGGCAGCCTGCTTCAACAAATTTGTTCCTTGCGACCTCTGGAAGTGCTGAAAACCTCACAGGAGAGGCTGCATGGTATTATAAGATTTGCAGAACACTGTTGTTAGGCTGTCAGAATATCATTTAACAAGTAGTGTTCATCATCAACCTTTTTGGTTATTTTAGCACAGTATATACAATATATGAAGCTGTGTTTTTAGACAATGTTACAAAAACCTCGTCATTTTATATGTAATTGTGCAAATAAGTGTACAGTTAAAGGTAATTAAGGATATGGTGGTAGCACACTTGGAAGCTCATTAGAACTGAATACAAGAAAATCACCTTCGACGTCCACATGGAATGTCACAACATCATCAGCGAGGCTACAACTGTAGAGGCCAGAGTCGGACACCTTAGCAGAGTGGATCATTAATTTTCTCAGGCTGCCATCTCTTTTCATATCAAGGCCAGTTTTGCAAAAAAGCTCCACTTCATCTTTAAACCAGGAAACCTGGGCAACAGGGTCCGAGACCTCACACTGGAGGATAATTGGACAACCCATTGCAATCATCTTGTATTTTTCTGACAGTGGGATTGGCATGATCTGTGGCGATCGGCCTAAGAGAAGGGAATAACAAGGGTTTTGGATAAGAGATAAATCACTAACAGTGGAAAAAACACACTGTCCAGCCAGACACGACATGTTCTCATGAACATTCAAAACAAAGCAAACGTTGTTTACCGCTCACGCCATAGAATAAGATGGACGTGGTATGTATGATAGGAAGATAGTAAGTATGAATCACCTTCTACGTCCACTTTAAACATGACGGTGTCATCTGATGTTGAACATTCATAGGTGCCACCATGTGTGTTTTCAGCTGAGTGGATGAGTAGTGTCCTTGTTAGACCATCTGACTGTATTTCCATATTGTTTTGTGGTACGAGCTCCATCCCATCTTTGTACCAGTCGACATGAGCGGAAGGATCATGAGAGAGTTCACAGCTGAGGACAATGGGAGAACCTTCTCGGACGGACATGCTCCTGTCAGTCTCTTGAAGCTCTGAGAACTTCACAGGTAATGCTATGGGTTTCAGATATTGCAAAAAGAGTGTCTTAATAAACTTCATAAATGTAATTTTTTGAAGAAATTAAATATCTAACCTAATGTGTATTCAATGATAAAGAATTTCAAGACAAAACAACATAACACACAACATAAACACAACCTGCTTGAGAAGGACAATGAGTAAAACAATTCAAGGGGCTAAAAGAGCAAGAATAAAGTTCTGAAATTTCAAAGTTATCCACCGACATAAAAGGCACAAACTGAAAGCACAGGTACGACACAAACAATAGTGAAAACGGATTCAGTTAGTGTCTTTAATGAAAAAGAACAAGACACTAGTTAGCTTTCTCAAGAGATTGGACATGCATAATAAGAAGCTGCATTGTGAAGCTGAACGTTGTAAGATATTTGGAGAGAAGACGTCCTCTATTATCTAATTTAATTTAGTTAAATAATGAGCATCATGATTAGGTGTGATAGGGAGTTGTTTTTCTCTATACTCACATATGATGCAGTAACAAATTAACATAAGAAATTAACATAACAGCTTTAACTTTAAACATTTTGCTTTACGGTTTTAGAAAAGTAGTTGACCGAATTCGGGAAGCAGAAAAATGTTCTGTTAGGCGATTAGACAAACGTGACTTAATCACCTGCTTTTACAGTTAGTTTGCCGTGCAAGACACTGAAAGCCCTACAGAGTTTCTGAGCATCACCTTTTACGTCCACAGCAAACTGGATGTCATCATCCTTTGACTCACAACGATATACGCCAGTATGAACCCGATCTGCTGATGGGACAACTAGACTTCTCAAATTTCCCTCTGACTGGATGTCTACTCCATTTTGAGGTAGGAGCTGTGTTCCATCCTTGTACCAACTGACTTGTCCAGTGGGGTCTGACAGCTCACATTGTAGAGCAATGGGAAAGCCCGCCATGACCATCTTTTTCTGGTCACCCTCCGACAAAGCTGAAAACTTCAGAAGTGGAGCTACAGGATTGAATGTAAAATAGAATTGGTCAATAAAACAGATACTGTTAATAGCCAAAGGAAGCAAAGCACAATACTGAAACTAACGGCTTCATAATCATATTCAACCATTAAAAATACACACAAATCTTTTATCCTACTCAGGAATTTTGATTCAGTATTTATATAAAAATGTGTAGTTTTCAGATGATATGTTGTACAGTTAACAGATTGGAAACATGGCAGCTTTTTGGGAAAATTGTGAATGAAGAATCGAGCCCAAATTAATTTCATTATTTGAATTAATGAATTAATCTATGATTAAAATATGAAAGTTTTATTTCAACACATTGCTTATGTGCTTGTAGGATGATCCAGCACAGAGAGGCCATGTTCAGACCATTCAATAACATGTGATCAGATCACAAGTGGACAGCTGTAAGTACAGGTGTGAGATCTGATCGCTCAGACCAGGGGGAAAAAAATTCTTAATTAAGAGGATATTGAGCCTCAAAGGTGCAACATGTAATGCCTAGCAATCGGCTCCAAAGAAAGAGAAGTCAGCATTTCACCTTCACTACTGGGTCCATACAATCTAAATTTAAAGTCATCAGTTATTTAAAAAAAGGCCAACTACTAATTAAAATAATACTGCTATCATATAATTTTCATGTGTGGCGTCGGCCTCTAGCTCACGTTACACATCCGTACGTTAAAGTGCAATTTTATCGTACTTAAACACCTTCCAAAAAAGACGACAGACATATGGAGCTTTAGTACTAAATGGAAAAGTGTAAGTAAGAACTTTCCATTTGCGAGCTACCTAAGTGGCTACTCCGAGACATGAAAAAGGAGAAGCAGATGGAGCCACACGGTCTCAGGTAAGGTTTAGAATGTCATTACATTAAGTAGGTAGGTTTTAGCTAGGGACTAACTGTATCGAAGTATATTTTGATATAGAGATAGAATGGAGCTAGAGAACAAAGATTCTGCCATCTTTTACATACCACTTATAGCTATTTGTTATTGTAACACTTACACTGTGATATTGGTGTACCACACAAAAAACGCAAAGTTAACAGTAAACTGATGTCATCTATATATTGCTAAAGGGAGCAATTGAACATTTCGGGACCTGTCTTACACCCGGTGCAGAGGGGCGCACAGCGCAGCGCAACTGTCTTTGCAAGTTTCAGACCAACGCAGTTGTCATTTTCATGCCCAGTGCCCATGTTGTGTAAGTAGCAAATGTACTTGCGCCCATCTGTGTGCCCATGGACGCGTTAGTCTTAAAATGAGGTGTGGTCAGGCACTTTGTTTAACGCATTGCTATCTTAAGGCAGCAGATAGCGATTGGACCATTGACCCACAAAAACCTGGTCTTAAGACTAGCGCAGTATTTTCCTGCTGCTTAAAGGACGCATTATTCAGATAGTAAGATGTGTCTACATAGGAAGGTTCACAACACGTGTACACTCTGTTTGTTACACACACAGGGACACGCAAAAGCTCTCCTCCTCCTCAGTTAAATACAGTGTCGGCGTGAGAACAGTGTTTTTATTTATGTAAAAGAAAACAATAAATTCAGGCGGCAGGTGACAATTCAGAATATAATGGAATATAATGAAGTGAGGCTCTCAGGCAGTCTGTATTGCTCAACCTGCAGCGCTCTCAGCGCTCCTCCGGTCGCCAGCGT
>CAKALG010034443.1:0-11274 GCA_916700815.1 Helicolenus hilgendorfi | reverse complement strand
CCTGCTTGCCTTCACTCAGTTACTCGCTGCAGAGCCCCGCTGCCTCAGCCTGCACTGAGGCAGGAAAAGCCAACACTAGGATCAGATCTAAATCATGTTCATGGAGAGACCTTTGTCTGGTCAGCTAACATTACTGCCAAGCAGGTGAAATATAGAGTGATATTGTGGTTTTAGCTGACGTGTGTCGCCTCACCGCGTTGAGCGATGCTCATTCATGTCTATTTAGAGCGAGCAAGCGCAAGCTCGACGCTGACTTTCGTTGATTTCACGGCCACAGGTGTCGCTGTTAACAAGCATTTCTGAAAGTTACAAATAGTCCCTTTAAAGGGTAACTTTGGTGTTTTTCATCCTGGACTCTATTTTCCCATGTTTGTGTGTCTAAGCGACTAATGGGGACAACAATTTTTGAAATTGGTCCAGTATTGAGGGAGAGCGCTGTAACCGGCAGCCGCAAAACAACCTGCGAGGGCAAGCGAGCAGCGTCAATGTAACGTTATGTTCACTAAAGAGCTTGTTTTTGGCACCAATTCAGATCGTTATTATAAGTGTCTGACAACATTATGGAAAGTACCCTACAGAGAAATAAAACGTTTGCCTTACCTTTTGCTTGAGCCGGTCTGTTTGTTATTGTGTCCAAGTCCCGTTCAAGGAGTCTCGTTGTGGAAATCATCTAAATATTCAGCCACGACAGTGAAAATCTTTTAGATAACACTAAGCTATGCTTTCTGTACTCCAACACAACAAACTCTGCCCGGCTGGCACTCTCGTTTCCACCATGGATGTATTCCACTATTCCACCGTTGGCCTCTGGCAACACGTCACCTCGCCAGATTTCAGAACGAGACTTCTCCTTGAGTGAGACTCTTTCTATAATGTCAGACACTTATAATAACAATCAGAGCCTGTCATGGTTAAACAAGCACATTTAGTGGATGTAAATGATGGTGCCAACTTGCCCCAATAGCACCATATTGCAGACTGTGAGCAGCTGCCGTCTACAGCGCTCTCCCTCAATACTGGACCAATTTCAGAAATTGTTGTCACTATTAGTCAGTTAAACATGACAAATGTTTCTCACTGTTAACGTTTTGTTAAAATGTTCATTCTATTGAATTAGTTACTAATCAATTCCAAGTTGATTATAAGCAAAACAAAAGAAAAATAACTTTCTTTTTGTCCAACTAGATTCTCGGTCTTTAATACTGGAAAATAATTAACATGTTCCATTAAATGTGGTGAAAGGAAGTGAAATGATCCGGCCTATTGTAAATGTGTTCAAGGGAGTATTCACCTCTGAATTGAGTGGTAAGCAAATTCATTCAAGGCGGAAATAATTAAACCATAAAAGCTTTTTATCTTCCACAAGAATGGAACCATTGATTTTCTTTTTTTTTTTTGCTAAGCCTCTTCTCATTTGTGTTCCGCTATGATCAGAGGAGCCTTTGTTTGGGAGGAAATAAAAAGAAGAGGACTAAAGATGTGCAGAAGAGACAGGCAGGCTCATTATCGCCAGAAGCAAAAGTTCCGGGAACAAAAGTCATGTGACCCGTGTGGGCACACGTCTTATATTTTCTAGTGCGAAGACTCTTTGATTTGCGCTCACTTTCATATCGTAATGAGCCGTTCGGTCTCTCCTGCTCCAACATGTAATGTGCTCAGCAGTTCCTCTTCTCTTCCCTGCCAGTAGTGTTGACTGGTGGTCCCCGTGACCTGCCTCTGCACAGCGCTCATTTGAAGGATCATTCACTTGTTCTGCCTGGCGATCACTGGCGCTCTCGTCTCGAGCTGCTGTGCCGTGTATTAATGAGCGGGTCCTGGGTCTCTCTGGCTCGTCGGACTAATCCATCAGCATAAATCTCCTTTAACAAGAGTGAGGAGTTTCAGCCCATCAACATGAAGGTGCTCATAGATCACAGGCTTCAACACCCCCTGGTAAAAACATGAAAGATTCATTCAAAATGCTCTTTCTTGGGGGAGAAGCCACAGCAATAAGCACATCACACATTTAGCTACATGTGAACACGCTGTGTGGAATGTGACTAAATTAATAATAATATTTCTTTACCTTTCTAAATGTGTTTGAACATGGAATATTTCTTAGTCAAATACTTTTTGAAATTTAATTTGCAAGGCGTGTTTTGGTCACTGTCCATGCCAGAAATGCTATTAGCTTGTTTGATCACCCTCCAAAGCAGCTTTAGACGAGTTCGATCTGTTAATTACACCAGTTATTTGAGCTTTGATCTCCGTGCAGATCTAATTTTATAGCTTACTGTACATCCTCTGGTCTTCACAGCTGATCACCCTTATCCAATTAGACATCGAATTTGACAAGAGCAGAGAAACTTTTGGTGTTTCCTCTCCTCAAATACTTTAAACTCTGGGCTTTAGTCGTGCTCTGCTGACAGCAGAATAATGCACTGTGTGTGCCATGTCCAGGGATAGAGGGTCGCCATCGCTATACTTCGCAGAGAGGATGACAGGCCGGGTGTTTATGTGCAAAAAGCAATCTTTCTTACAGGGAAGGGGGGGGGTTTAAAAAATGTCATGAAACGAAAGTAATATTTGTGGCTCGTATTCCACCTCAACTATAAACGTGATCTTTCGTCTTTTCACAGTGTCATTCTTGCAGGAAAGAAAACCAGAAACAACATAAAATAAAAAAGTTGTTTGAGGATTTGGTTCATCCATTTGTTTTCATTATTATCCAGCTGTTATGCTGTGTTCCCTAAAATATTTGTTAGTTCAGGATCAACACATAAACCCCTTGGGTAAAGTCACAGCTCTGTGATCGGTGTATTGCGCCCTGTTTTCTCAACTGTGACATGTTGGAGTCTACACGTGCCGTGTCTGAAATCACTCACCGGTTCTCACATCCACTACTACATAATAAACACTCAGTAGGTTATTATTAGACAGAGAGCAGCACATTTTGGACATTTATGAATCAAGTTAAGCTGCCATTCAGCAGATTATGCTCAGTAGAAATTTAGGACTCCCTCTTAAAAATGTCATGATTCATGTTGTGTGCCAGCTGAGCTGCTGTTTTCAAAAATAGACAGCAGTGCTGTCCAACCAGGCAGAGAAAGTTGTTTAGGCTTTAGGACTACAAGTTTAGTTTAGTCTTGTCTTAGAAGAATATAATTTCTTTCCAAAAAGTATGGATTTGGATGGATTTCAAGCTCAAAGCCTAACCCTGCTATAAAGAAGACCATAAGCATGCTCACACACAAAACTAATGTTGATGTTAGCATTTAGCTCAAAGCACTGCTGTGCCCAACCTTACATAACTGCTTGACTTACCCATTTAAATTGAAGAATGTAGATAGTAAGCAGTAAATTGAGACTTTGGACATTTACTAATCATCACAGAGTCACACAATGGTTATATTTGCATCTATAAAATGTACGGCTTTGTATTGGCAAGAATCTGGCGATATGATACGTTTCATGATACAGGGGTTACGATTCAATATATTGCGATACTGTAAGCAAGGCGATATCTTGAGTCCCGGTAATCTGCTTTACTTGCTTTACTTTTAGAAGGCAAATACACTGAGAGGGTGCATATCTTTGCAAATGAAATAAGTATTGACTGAGTTTATCTTTGCATGTAAACAATTAAAAATCAAAAATGTTTTTGAGAATCAATACAGTATCACAAAACATAATATCGCAATACTCAATGTTTTTGATATTTCCTTACACCCCTAATAAAATGTGATGCATTACATTGTGGGATTTGAGACTGATCCGAATGCTTCAAAGCGTTGCCATAGTAATTAAAGTCCAAATCAGTATTTGAATGCAGTGTTTTTTAAAAAAAATCCATCAATCCCCAAAAATCCCAAATAGCCCATGAAATAAGAAATAGTAATTCCACATAATTCATTATGCATCAACATTAATTATTATTATTTAGTCTTTGTTGTGTGCAGAGGGTTTGTGTGTCATTGTGGCACTGTCCCAGGTACTGAAACGGAGCTGAGGAGATCAGACAGAAAGTCTCAACAAAGCCAGATTTTTTATTATATAAATTGGCGTAAATTACAGATTATGTATCTATTGATTTGTTTATATACCTACATATGAGCAAATTTGTTTTCATGAGCTATCGCTGTAATTTATTTGATGTGATTATTGCACATTTTGTAGCTGTTTTCATTTCAATTTAAAGAAAAGTCCTTGAAGTCTTATTTTTGTCCTCATCTTTCATTAGACAATAATAGCAAAGTAAAGTACAATATAAGTAAATAATGATTGCAAGGTTGAGGAAAGTTATGTATAGCTTATGTATACTTTTTTTGTTCCATTGTGTAATTTTTTTTGAGGGAACTATAAAGTGGATAGATTTACACACTCAGAATCCAGTTAGCCATTGGTTTTCATAGAAAAGCTGACTTGACACTTGAAACTTGATTGAAATAGGAAAATCCATCAGAGTGAACAGCATATCTGCTTTTTTTTCAAGCTACTTCATCATTATTTTATTCATAAACCAGCAAATAACAATCAACATGGGAAATTCCAAGTTGGGTAAAGCTGTAAAACTTTCCGGTCCTGCCATACAAAGATTAAGTGAGGAGTTACGTGTTGAGTCTGTGTGTAATTTCTGCCTTAATGCTAACCTCTGTTGTTCAGCAACAACAACAAATCAAAGTCCACGCCTTCCACAGTCTCTCCCCTTCATTTCCCTCCAGGCAAGCCAAACAAGCAAATTGCAATAGAAAGGCAGCAAAAGCAGCACTGTAAACAAGCTATCGATGGCTGAGTCAAGCAAAGTAAAGTAAAGCAACATGGTTATTGCTTTGTTGTTGAATTTCATTGCATTTTTATAAAAAACGGACTCCTTTTAGCTTCAGGTAATGAACTGTTGTTGTTTATCGGGAGGATTAGAGTTGGCTGTGGTTTGTGGAGGACGGAAGATGTAAGTGAACTAAGTGAGACAGTTGGACCTTCAAACTACATAAAAAATACAGCCTTGACCTGCTCCTGTAGTTTTGAGTGCAGTCTGGACATGTACTTTGGCTTGTTTACTTGCCTCTACTAATCAGGCACCCCTGCAGATATTTACTACTCATGTTATGCTACCAGAAAGCAGAACTAGGACGAGGACACACAATGAATCTTTAATATTGCGATTTTGACTCTGTGAATGGGCCCGAACTTTTGGTCTGGACTTTTAGTCAAAGGTGGCAGGAAGGACATTAAAAAAAAAGCTTTCAAAGGAAGCCTTTTACCTTCTGTCATAGTTCACCGTGCATTCATGACAATGGCAGAGCTTCTGCAACACGCGGCTACATTGTGTCATGGTCTATTGAGGCTACTCTGAGTGGAGAAAAACGGGTATTTCTGCTCCTTTTCTTCCTGTATGATAGGTGTAAAATGGCGAGGAAGGACACTTTGGTATTGAGAGGATGACACCGACACCTTACATTTACTGTTAATGTTTTCAATACCTGGAAAAAAAAATACTGTCAAAGAATTTATCACTGGAAATGTCACCACCAAACTGCACCACATTGTGTGGCCAGTTATCTACTGGAAAAAGAAAAATAGAAATAGATACCTCAACAACAGAAAATACAAGGTGAATGAGTTCTTAATCCAGCTGTTCAGTACGTGGTGTCATAATTACCTTAATCACAGTCAAACTGTGAGACATGTCTGCTGGTTGAAGAATTTGTATCAAACTGAGACTGACAGGCGTAATGTACATGAAAGGAGATAATGTGATTTTTGGGGATGTCTATATTGGTTCACCAGCTTACCTGATTATTGTATTGTGTTGTATCAAAACTCATCTTTAGTGCGCTGCAGGCCCAATATAGCACATGTGATATATGATGAGCTAAAAAATCTCATAAAGAGTGTGCATTTTCTGCTGCAAACTCTTTATGTGTGCAGCAGAAAATGGGGTTTTAGACCATGGAGCACCTTGATGCATAAATGTGTGTATTCATGAGGAAAAATGGCAGGGCAGGTCGAGGCATATTTTGCTTAACTGTGTCAAAGGGTTTGTTTCTCCTAAAATAGCTGTAGTGTTTGATTCATTATACTTGAATAAAAAGTATTACAATATTACCTGCTTTGCTTAATATAGCCTCATGCTCCTAGAAGTTACATTTCCATACAACTGAACTGTATTCTCAATTACGTTTGGAGAGAAGAAACGTATTTTGTGGCGGATTCCGTTTGTCTTTGACGTATAACAAATATGTTTGTAATTATAGGCCGTGGAATGCCGCACCAAGTGGCATAGTACAACGAGTGACGAGCAGAGCAGGTGACGTGGTGCACGAGCGACAGTTATTGAAAGTTAAGTGGTAAAATACCGAGTATAATAAGCAAGAAAGTACACTACGGGTGGGTAGGAGTTGTGGTGGATTGGTCAGACTAATACCGGACTTTCTCCCAGGAGTCCACTGTTTGTTTCCCGTGTGAAACTAAAGGTCAACTTTCACTTACATAGTCATTTTAAGTCAAACCATGATGTTTTTTTTTACTAAACCTAACCAAGTAGTTTTGTTGCCTAAACCTAACTAATTAGTTTTGCATTTTGTTTCAATTGTAGCAAAATGCAATTTAGTTGTATGGTAATGTAAATTTGTAGGAGACGAGGGTGCCTCATGCCATCTTACCCTTTATGTCCACTGGATCTGGCTGAGTCATGTTCTGGTTGTGCTTTGGTTTCAATGTCCGCTGGAAACATCTCAAAAGAGGAAAATCTGCTCTTCAACCTACATTTGTAATGGTTTTTTTTTGTGTTTTATTAGCATACACCAAAGACATTTGCAGCTCGTTTAGATTTGGTAACAGATGTTTTGTGGCTGTACTTTTGTCATCTCTAACTTTCTCTGTCATCACTCATTTTTTAATGGCAATGTACCTGATCACACAGCACAGCTGTTGTCATTAGCTTGCATTTTTGTTTGTTTTGCGTGATGCTGCCACAGCGGAGCAGCTTGGTAATGATTATTGGTCAACATTGTGTGTATGTATCAAATATCATACTCGTTCTGCTAGAAACAGAACAGAAGAAAAAAAAATCTATAAAATCTATAAATGAACAACAATGTTGTGACATCAACTCAATTCAGTTTGACATTAAAACCCTGTGATCACAGAGCTTTCTCCTTACCTCCCTCTCTCTTGTATTTTCCCTTTCTCTCTCACAAATATAAGGGAACCATATCAAGATTGTTGAAAAATTCCTATCAGAATAATTTTTTAAAGCCCTCAAATATCGCTCTCAGTATCGTCCTCAAAAATCCAGTACCTTTGGGGCTAAAATTGGACCGAACTCATAACGTGATGTAGCCGGATCCAGTGGTCAATGGACGTTAGAGTAGCCGTGAAGTGATTCTGGCCAGAAGTCATAATAAAGATGCTGGTGTATATTGTATGTGCACCCTTAACTTTATTTCACAGTACTTTGTCTGAAAGCAGATAACATAGTATTAAGAAATAAAATAAAAAAACAAATTTTTGTGCTCTTGTTTGTTTTGATGCACTTGAACAACAACTGTTGATCTTTCTAAAGGTTTTATCAACACTCTTATTAGACACAGAAGTGCTACAATATGCAGTATAAAAAACATGTTGCTAAATAGCTAAATGAACTAGAAACCTGACAGCTCTCAGAAGATACTGAAATGCTTTTATAAAAAATAACAACAAATGGAGACTTGTCAACAGTATCAACATTGAAATGAAACAAAAGGAAATTTACACTTGTACACATATCCCAAAATCTTAAGGCGGTTGAAATATTAAGTCAGACAACCAAGTTAACACTTTATAAGGTGCTTACATAACACATTCACATCAGGCTCATGAATGCTTCATTTCACATCAATGAGTAACATCAGCGCCATGACACACTTACATGAAATGGATGCGACATTATGACACAGAAAAAATACAAATGGGCTAACTAATGCCTGCAGTCATACATACATACTCAGTGTCTAATGGAACAAAAAAGAATTGATGAAAAAAAAATATGTCACCGAATAAATTAATGCCCTCAAGTCAGCTCTGCTGTCAGATTGCAGACTCCGGTCCTCACCTCAACACACAGCACCTGTTTTTCATTCATGGATATTGAAGTGTTTAATATTTATTTCCATGCAAAGGGCTGATGTTCTTATGGCTGATGTGAGGCTTAACGGCTTAACCTCAAATATCTATTCTCTGCTTTTTAATAAACCTTTGTCCTACATTGACAATACATTTAGAGTTGCATTATTATGATTCTCCAAATGAGTGGGAAAGTTGAAACCAGTAGGCTACCTCTAGGTCTGAAAAGTGAAGCAAATGCTCAAGTGCTTTAAACTTGCATTATTTCTAATTGCCAGCAGGGGGCGACTCCTCTAGTTGCAAGAAGAAGTCTGATTGTATAGAAGTCTATGAGAAAATTGACCTACTTCTCTCTTGATTTATTACCTCAGTAAACATTGTAAACATGAGTTTATGGTCTCAATCGCTAGTTTCAAGTCTTCTTCAATACAGCATGATGTTCATTTAGTCAATTATGGTCCAATTTAGAGTCAAATAGACCATAAAGCAGGGGATGCTGTAGGGTGTGGCTACCTTGTGATTGACAGGCTGCTAAAAAACGTTTTCTGGTCTGGGAGTTGTCCGTGTTTTCCTCATAGAACTTTAACCCTTTCACAGTGTGTTTTCAGTTTATGAAAGTTAATATTAACATTTTGATCGCCTAAAATGTCTCGTTCAACGAAGGGGTTTATGAAAAATTTGAAAATATTGAGTTTTGCGTTGTTATATGTATGTTATATGATATGTGTATTGATTCTCAAAAACACTGAATGGATTTTTTATTAAAAGTTAACATGCAAATATTAACTCAGTCAATACTTTATTTCAATTGCAAAGAGATGCACCCTCTCAGTGAATGATCCCTCTCAAGTAGTGCTATGATGTTGGATTTTACAGGGGCTGTGATGAATACAAATTTAGAATGCAAAAGATTTTATGCATATGGTGGTCTGTTCTTTATACTACGACAGTTTTCCTAAAATTAGATCTAAAAAATGGCTTGCTTACAGTATCGCAATATATAACAATATATTGAATCTGTATGATGATACTTGTCCTATCACCAGTTTCTTGCCAATACATAGCACTAGTTCAGCGTTCGGTTGTACTTAGCTCCACCCTCTCGTGTCACCTCTGGTTCCAAAAAACCAAGATGGTGACAACCAAAATGGCGAAATCGAGGCTTCAAAACGGCAGTTCATAAACGAATGGGTGACGTCACGGTGACTATGTCCACTTGTTATATACAATCTGTGGTTGAAATACACATTTATTGATCATCCATGAATATGTAACGAATCATCATGAGCCTGTTTGGAATAAGTTATATAAACATCTTACAAAGAAAAAAGCGTTAATATTTACTCAAAAAATTTCATGATATACAAATTCACAGCCAGTAAGTCAGAGGATTCAGTTTCACATTCTCAAATTTTACTCTAGCACGTTGATATTCGTCTGGTACGTAGCTTTCATAATATACAAAAAGATTTAACAGCCTAGCAGTTAAAAAGAAAATGAAACCTCTCGGCAAGCAACAAGGCCCATCCGAACAACAAACTACTTTCCTGCATTTATCGGATCAGACATTATGCAATATAATACACTGGAAGAAATATTGAAGCAAAGGAAAAAACACAGTCGTTAATAGCAGTAAATAAATATTTCCTTACATAAAAGCTGCCATAGACAGATCAGAATATGTATCTGTTACATTCATCCATCGGGCTCTCCTGCAGGGAAGAAGCTGTCTCTACCTAAACAACAGGTGACAAAGTACAGCTGCCTTCCCTTTAAAATGTTAGTGATTAAGAGTAGGCTTTCAATACCATATCCTGTATGTGGATATCATTGTTTCCCAATGTCTTCACTTCGTAACTGATACAATAAAAAAAAGGAAAGAAAGTCAACATGGACCTACTGCTGTATGTTCTAACGATTCCCAGACCGTGCAGAAATATTGTAAACATTTCAGCTTTTTCTACTTTGGTACTAAAGATACAAATGATGGTTCATGAAACTGATGATTGAGACTTTCATTACAGCATGGCGTATACTGCATCTTGTCTGCATGAAGTCTATCAGATTCCATGCAGTGAATACTGCATTGTGTGATAAAGGGGACATTAAAACTGAATCCAGCTGTATATTTTAAATGCATGTAAAAGCTTTTAAAAAAGAAAAGAATAAAAAAAAACAAAAAAACAGGCGGTGACGGTTAAAATGACAAAAGGTTTAAAGTGGCCGTTCTTCAGCAACAAGTTATTCCCAATGAACAGCACTCCATTTGATAAACCTGATTCATCCACTAATACTTATCCATTTACACAGCAAACATTGCAAATATAGATACCCATATCTGTACATAGTTTCGTTTAATTAAATATATGCAGGGAGGGAAGAAAAAAAAGTTCTTTTTGAATGAAGGGTCCAGATAATTCCTCAACAAAATATTGAGGTTTCAGTAGACATATCTTCATATAGTAGTTTCATATTACACAACAGCAAATCCACTGTCACAGGACTTGGCCATGCGATACCCAAAAACCTATAATCCATTTTTAACATATATATTATTAATTTGCAATATATTTTTTCTTTAATAGATAAAAGTTTTCCCGATGAATGCTTTACATAATATGACAAATTTAAAGACATTTTACCCCATTTTCCTCACAGTCAAAAGAGAATGTGATACAGGTGAGTGAGTAGTTGATTATAATATGGAAGTATCCATTGATTCAATTGTCAGATGAGGTTCTTGTGTCATTTCTGCAATGTGTGGTCCATTTTAAAAACACCTAAAGAGGTTATGATTTCTGTTGGGATGATACACCTTTCCAGTAGTCTAAAATATCATGCAGGTCCTCATCCTTTGCAAACTGGACTTTCTTACGCAGAGCATGGCCCGCAGCCATGTACTCCTCATCTTTGTGCCGCTTCCGGTGGAGTTTGAACCGCTCCCAGATGCTGTGTGAAGGTTTGCAGTAGTATTCGGGACTGGAGGAGTAGCTTAGATTGTGATACTGAGATGACAGCTGGGAATATGCTAAGTCTCTGGAGCGGGAGTGACTGAGAGGCCCCAACAACTTGTGGCTGTCGGGTCCTTCGAGCTCCTCTATCTGAGCGTCGGGATACGAATGCCGGTGGTCACTGTACTGACGGATCTTCTCCGCCTCAGCCCTCAGGATAGCGGCAGCGGGTGTTACAGTG
>CAKALG010034442.1:0-11424 GCA_916700815.1 Helicolenus hilgendorfi | reverse complement strand
TGCAATACAGCAGAAATTACATTAAAAAGAAACTGCAAATGAGGCGCAATGTACATTAGCTGCCTATGGCGGATTCAAAGCAATTCTGTATGTTTGTGGGTGTGCGGTGAAAAAATAAAAGGACAGATGCGTCAGTGAGCTTCAAATTAAAGCCTTATCATTTAAAATGTCTTAGAAGGGGAGTAAAGATGTGATTGCATCGTCAGCGCTTTCTGGTTGACATTTAATAGAGGTTTCCCCTCCCACAAGAATTAAAGTCACACATGACGGGAAATAGCAAGGAGGAGTAAACATATAAACACACACCTTCACTAAATTAATTCCCTAAAACTTTTAGTTTGTGATTAATCGAGATTAGAAATTTTAATCAATTGAAAGCCCTAGTTTATTTCTAACAATGTTAGAATATTGATTTGTATTTGGTGTCAACAATTTAATTGTAATAATACAGAATATGGTAAAGCAACGTATCCTCGTACAATGGTTGGTATGATAGCTTACGAAAGGTTATTACTCATTTTTCGTGCGTCTTCCTAAGAATGTCCAGCAACTTGTGTCAATTTCCGCTCGTTACATGCATACAGTCTTTTCAAAATAAACTTCCATCTTCACAGGAAGCAACTTGTTTAGGTTTTGGCAACAAAACTACTTAGATATGTTAAGGAAAAGATCGCGGTTTGGGTTAAAATAAATCAACGTCGACTTCTGGTTTCACGCGGGATACGAACAACGGTCTCCGGGTGAAAGTTTGATATTTTTTGATCCACCCATCCACCCTGACCTCCTCCATATGCAGCGCTTTATACTTCCTGGTTCACAATTACGTGGATTACATACAAATTACAGTGCATTACTTTTCGTAGGTATAAAACAGTGTATGAGAATAGCCTGGGAAAATATTTACGGTAAATGATTTGAGTTTCCTTTATATTTACCTGGCACTTGTTTCACCCACCTATTTGGGGTTGTTTTAGAGCTGTGCTTCTTAGTATTCTGAACAAGTATTTGTCATTTTCTTATTTTAAGTGTTTCTAGAAGATTCTTTCCAATAGCTCCAAAATCCCAGCCAAAACAGTCTACATACATCAGCATGTGCCTATGTATTTTACCAGAGGGGAGGGGGCACAGCATGCATTTCTTGTCATGGCAGAAGGCTGTGCAAATGCATTCACTGGCAAAGTATTGCGGGCTGATAGGGAGGACCACAGAGAGCTGTGGATGATCTGCTTTCAGAGAGGTGTTCTGCTCATTCAATGGCGTCTACTGTATGCTGATGAAAGACAAGGATATAGACTGAAAACAAGCATTCATGTCTTTCAGAAGCTGTTGATAACGTGATTATCATGGAAAACACGGTTGCAGGTTAGTGAGGTTAGTACTGTAAGTAGGCATTCAGCCATTCATTAAAACAATGTAAAGGGCCAAGTTGATGATGAAATACAATCCAGGAGTCCCAGTATGAGATAAAATGCTTCTTAGATGCTCATCACCGCACAGCAGTTTATGATTTTACATGGAAGGATTTTGGTGCTCTGGAAGGTTATCACGGTTGCAATTACTTTATCAGTCAAGTTCTTCCACAGCAAATTGGGAAAACCATTCGTTATGCATGGACCTGGCATTGCGCACATTGTTAAAACAAGAATACGCCTACCTCAATGTTGCCACAATGTCGGAAGCATTCTAAAGGGCCGTCCACATACGTTTTGCCATGTAGTGAAGTATTTACAATGTTGTACAATGTAGAACAACTTTGAAATTGGCTTTCATCACACACACAAGATACATTTCCTTGATGAACTGCTCTTAAATTGTGACCACACCAAACTTTTTTCTCTCACACACAGATGCACCTCTCTCTCTCTCTCTCTCTCTCTCTCTCTCTTGAACAGTCAAGTTTTTGTGTGAAGTAGTGGATGAGCGGTTCTCGAGGAAGCTGCAGGCAGCAATACCGGAGGCCAAGCAATCGTCATGTCCCGAACAAGCAGGTTTTGTGGGATATACAGTATAGGAGATACTTGATGACCTCCCTTCAGAAGAAAAGATAGGAGAAACATTTAGGCAGTAAAGATAATGCCAACTTTAGTTCAAGCTTAGAATAGCATTACATTAGAAACAGCAAAACAATTTTGTCTTTGGAAGACAAAAGCACAGCGGAAAAACAGCGGTGCCCCCAAAGGTACAGTTTGCCTACACAAGATGATAGATCCAACTTTGGGCTGGCTGACAAAAATATGTTTGTATCTCCCACGACAGTTCTCCACGCAGCTATTTTTCTCTGGTGTCAGGGGCCAAGCCTCTCAAGGTGTGTTATCATTTAGTGCGGTGAAGTTTTCTGCTGGTGAATTGATTCTGTGGGTTGAAGGCTACCCGTCTCCTCAGCATCCTCCAGCTAACCCAGCCAGACCGAACCTGATGCATTTTGTGCCCACATATTCTCTCTGTTCTCGTCCAAAAAAACGAAAGGGGTGAGCACGAAAAGCCTCCTTCAAGGGAGGAGTGTGAAACCCTCCTTGAAGGAAAAAGAGGGCCTTCCATCGCTCTCTTTCTCCCTCTCCCCAGCTTGTGCGTTGCTCACAAAGGCAGCAGACAGGCGGGTAGAAATCAATTCCATGGAGCCACCAGATGAAAGTGAGGAAGAAAAAGAGCAGAGAAAGACAGAGAGGCTGTATGAAGATTTCACCAGGCGAGAAGCAAAAATAACCAATGGTTATTGGCTGGTCTTCCACCTGTGTCTGCACACACTCACAGTACAGTATGAAAATGTGGCAAACCAGTAGGAGGTATGATGCATAAACTTACTGCAAAGTTCTTATTGCAACACAGACTGTCTCTCTCTACTAACTCAGGAATAAAAAGACATCTCCAGTGATTACTTGACTTACATAAAACAGCTCAGGCCAATCATCGTAATTTTGGAAATGCCAGATACAATAGCAAGATACATAATTTCCCGAAGTTTCTATCAGTGGCACAATTATCTCACAGCTCCACTCTCGTTCCAACTAAAATCTGTCAGCTATACTTTCTTCCAAGCAATAATTCACAATATGTTGGTGAAAAATAAAATATTTCTTGCAGTTATCTTGAGGTATAAAGAGTAAAGTGTTGTCTAATTGCTCAGGTTTTAATGGAGACCGTCTCATTGAGGCTTGTGAGATTAAAAACCATCTTCAATTAAGTCTTTAGGCAAAGAATGTCATCTGATATGACATAAATGCTGAGAAAAACAAAGTTCTATGACTCCAGATTGTGCATGTTTGAAATTCCTATGGCAATAACCCTATTGGGATATTTCATAATTTTAGCGGTTTCCTATTAGCATTTCTGTAGAGCTTAAAATATTTTAGAAACTGATTAAAATGTACAGAAATGCAAGAGGAAAATGTTTATAATGTAACATTATTAATTATATGAATATGTACATTATGAGTTTTTGTAAGTGGGCTTACAGTACACATGTTTTTCACTTATTTCCTTTCAAATACAGAGGACAAAATTCACAGGAAAGATAAATACACAGCATATTTAATATACTAGTTTCCATTGGATTAATAAGGCTATTGTTCAGATTAGGCTTTTTAAAAAATGCAATATGGTTAAGGTTACCCTAGTGGAGAACTAGGGATGTCACGAGATCCGATACTTTGGTATCAAGTCGATGCCAAAATTCTGAAAATGTGGCGGTACTCGATTTTCTACAGTACTGCAGGAACCGTCAGGACTCAAGACTAACGGCGTCCCAGGGACAATAGAAAACTTGAAACTCGAAATGTCCAGAGGACGCACCCTATTTTCCCCTGATAATGCTGCATTGAGAACAACAAATCTGTGTTGAAATCGGCAGGATGAGAGCCAGCTAACGTTAGCGGCTAGCTCCGTGCAGGACTGTGCTGCTTACTTGGACACGGTAAAATCACTATCAAAATGTCCAGGGGACGCACCCTGTTTTCCCCTGATAATGCTGCATCGCGAACAACAAATCTTTGTTGAAATCAGCAGGACGAGAGCTAGCTAACGTTAGCGGTTAGCTCCGTGCAGGACTGTGCTGCTTACCGGCTGCTAACAGCTAACATTAACCAGTCATTGATTTACATTATAATGCATTAATGCTCTATTCAGTACAAATGAGATTTGGGTGACGGTCAATTCTAACGTTATCATGATGTGTTCAAATGTTATCTTCAAAAAATTGGGTTTTGGCGAGAAACTTGAATAAGTTAAAACAGTTGTTTGAAGGAGATGTTGTCACAGCAATATATAATAAAAAAAGAATAGAGAGGTAATTATCATCTGTTAACTTCCTAACAAAAAACAGTAATCAAACAGTAATAAAGGAGTGTATGTTTAAGTACATGGGATTTATTATTTTACTTTTGTTTTTTACCATGCTATCGAATTGGCATCGAGAATTGTGGAATTTCACTGGTATTGGTATCGGCTACTAAATTTCTGGTGTCTGGTGAAAACTTCTATTGGAGGAAAATAATTAGACTGATAGAAAACTAGCCTTGATCAATTGAGCAACATGTTATCACTCAGACAGACGCAGTCTGAGGCAAAGTTCTTGAACAAGAAAAGACAAACTGAGTGTTGCTCACTTATTTGCACAGCCAAAACACTTGTGTATTCATGCTTGTCTATGAACATTTTCTCATTGATGCCATTTAGAAGTACATGAAGGACCAGGTCACCCGTGGCAGGGCAGGAGGAGAATTCATTTTACACAGACCTTGGATACACTGACGGAGAGAAAGAGAGGAAAGACTGAATGCGTATCAGACGGTGTGTGTGTGTGTGTGTGTGTGTGTGCGAGAGAGAGAGAGAGAGCGAGAGAGAGAGATACCAAAATGAAGTCATGACAGGAAGAAACCTACAGTAAATCCAAAACCCGACAAGAGAGGACGAGACTACACACACACAAACAAACACACACCGAGCATAAGCAGCTTCAAGCTGACTCGGATCCCAAACGGCCCACTTACAGGCGGGCTTCTGGCGCTATCTACAATCTGCATCACTGCTTTTGTGTGTGTCTGTGTGTGTGTGTTGGTGTGTGTGCACTCAGACCAGAGAGCGCCAACAGCTCTCAACCTGTATTAGGATTAACCTACTGATCGATCCTGGCAACACAAATATGAACAGAAGAGAGAGAGAGCGAGGAGAGATGGAAGGAAGGAACAAAGAGAGAGAAGAGCTAGAGTCTCGATAGAGGGAAAGAGTGAGTGAGTGTGTGTGTGTGTGTGGGTGTGAAGGAGTGGGAGGATTAGTAAGAGAGAGGAGGAAGATGAGACACACACACAAACACTTACTACCCACTCACAAACCTATGATGGCAGATGGAGAATAGCACCTTACAGACCATGTGTGTGTGTGTGTGTCTGCATGTGTCCATTTCAGACCCACCTGTTTCTTTCCCGCCTGTGCTCTGTTGATTCACGGTGAGAACTTAAGTGTGTACGAACAGACACTTTAGGGGCATAGAAAAAGAGACAAATCACCTGAGTATAGGAAAAGTCTCAGTATGTCTGGGTGTGACTCTGTTTGTGTGTGTTGCTGTGGGTTTTGTGTAGGTACTGTATGTGTGTGTGTATGTGCAACCGTGTCAATGTCACGTTTTACCTCGCCGAGGCGTGAATATTACACGCGTGTATTAAGGTGCAGTATCAGCAGCGAGCAACAATTCACTTTTCGGAAAAACATCACGGTTGCGCTTAAAATAAGTGCGTAAACGAAGTACAATGTAATGTACAATTTAACGTCACTAAAAAACACGTCAGAAACCTCAATAACGCGACTTACAGAACAAAACACGAAAACCGCTAGCTCTGAACGTAGCATATTTACGCGGATGCGTTCACATTGCAGTTAAATGCAAGATTGGTGTTCTTATTGCATGCTTTTGCCTTGCGCATTATGTCATTCATACGCTTTTTTGTGTGACTGGGCTGGTATGCGGGGGCGCAACACAGTCTCACGGCAGTTTGTGAAATAATTACGAAATGTAATCTATTTGATTCGCGTACATAGACATGAATTTCTTTTTTATTGCGTTTCCTACAAATGTCCAGCAACACGTGAGACGTGTCAATTTCTGTTCCAGTCTTTTCAAAATAAAATTACTTAGTTAGGTTTAGGATCAGATCGACTTGGTTAGGCTTGGGCAATAAACTACTTAGGCTTTGGAAAAGATTGCAGTTTGGGTTTAAATAACACCGGAAGTGACGTAACTTAAGTATGGAAGGCGAAATCACACTGAATTGATTTGCATGACTGCTGAAGTGAATAAAAGTCCCATATGTGTGTTTGTTTCCTGCCTGTATTTAACTGCCTGACTTTTTCTGTGTGAGTTTGCGTCTGAGCATATTTAAGTGTACTCGTGTCCCGCGTTAGTCCCTTTATCCAGATGTACTACCCCCTCTTATCAGCGCTGTGAATCGAAGCAGCTACCCCAACATTTCCTTCAGCTGTTCGCTTGGTATTCTGGTAAAAAAAAAAAAAAAAAAAAAACTGCACTTCACGTCCCGAGCAGCAGATTTGAGCTGACAAGATATCATTGGATTACAAAGCACATTTCACCGTAAGTTTAACGCTTGACACACTAGCGCCCGGGTTGGTCAGGCATGCAGATGGAGATGGAGCTGCGGTTCTCTCCTACCCATCATCGTCTGTGGCATTTGCAAAAGGGCACTTGGAGGAAGCCTTAGATATGACAAGCTCCGGCTCCATCTGCATCCCGTGATTGCTCTGTGGACTGAATATAACAGGCGCTTTCCGAACCACTGGAGCGACGGGACACTTTAGCAGCGAGGCGGCGAAAGTTACACACACAGGTAAAAACCATTTGTGCAACAGCGTTAGTACTGTTTCCCTGCTCCCCTACATCCTCTCCCACTAAGGGAGGAGGTCACTCGCTGGCTAGAGTGCTGGCCTTTATTGAAAAAAAGAATTAAAAAACACACACTCAGTCAAGCGAGATAAAACAAAGACATGCTTGGGGGTAATTGGACGAGCGGGAAGGGGCATTGCGAGGCTGGAGATGGGGGAAAAACGCATGGACCTACAAGGCGAGGGAACGCATCAAAGCTTGATTAGCTGAGCATTAGAAAGCAGGCCTACTTTCTTCCTGCAAGTACTTAGCCCTCACTGAGACCCCAGAGCCCTTCACCCTCCAAGCCTCCACCGCTGCGAAGAGAGAAAACTTGTGTTCCCTTTCATGGTACATGTGTACTTCTGATGTGTAGCGGGGATTGTAATGTTCCCGATGGCAGGCCCCGGTGATTTGTCAAGAATGATGGTACATCTGCGGGAGACGGTATTAATGATGCACTGGCAGTGGTTACAAGATCCCTCTGTGTGCTCGACAAACACACACGACAAGTCACGCACACATTACACACACGCACACACAGCACAGTTATGTTTCTGTGAGTGTACCTGTACCCATGCTCCCATTCTGTTAACACATTGAAAATCCCTTCACTCCATCCCATCCTAGTCAAGTCATCAAATGAGAAACAGACCACAGCAGTTTACTTGAGACTAAATGCTGGCAGATGAGAGCGCTGCACAATGTGGTTCTACAGAAGCACAAAAATAGACAGATTATACCATAGATATTTCACAAAGATATGAAACAATAGTCCATTAGTTGTAAATTCATCAGCAGAAATGTTGATAATCAATCAAAATGACCAAATAGTTGCTGGGTTCCAGCCTCTCCAGCTGATTTTCTCTGTTATATATCATTGTAAATGCAACATCTTTGGGTTTTCGACTTGGTCGGACACAATTTGGAGATGTCCCCTTAGGGACTGCCATTTCTGGGGAAATTTTATTTTACTATTTTCTCCCATTTTATGGACTAATCAATCAATCAACTATATGTATCCTTTATTTAACCAGGTAAAGGTCTCATTGGATGCTTTCACAAACCAACATTTAGTCCACTTTAAACAAACTCTTTTGCAGTTCAACCCCGTTCCAAGACCCGCTTACGAGAGGTGGTCTCGGACCGTTTCCAAGCGATCCATAACACAGGCTGCCTGCAAGGGCATTTGTTGGTATCGATACAGGTAAATATCAGGGTAACGTGAGTGGGATAGGACTGATTTTGACTTCTGCAGAAGTCCGATGTTTGCTTGACATCCGGGCCAAAGAGAACATACAGAATACGCTAAATAAAGTCCACTAAAACAGTGCTTTTATAAAGTCATTTGAGACAAACTAGAGGAATAGGGTGAGTCAAAGTGTAAACACTTCGACAGCAATATATCAAAGTCTGCGATTCCCTGCATAGAAGAGGCAGCTCCTGAGACGAAAAAGATAAATTCGCCCCTTCGTAGTTACACGCCCCTCAGCAAATTATTATTATTTTCTTTTTGGTCCGCTTTAATTTGTGTGCTGTGAAACCGAACCGGACTAAATTGCGAATTAACCAAAAGCATCAATTTCACTCTGATTCAAACTAGCCAACTATGGCTTGTTAAAGCACCCATTGAGATTAAAATCACCTGGCCATGAGGGCAACATAAACGTTGTTTAAAAAATAAACACAAACAGACAAATACAACCGTCACACACCACAAATGACAACTAATCGATCAAATAATCAACAGATGATTTGATAATAAAGATCTGAAGCTGCTGCCCTTTTAGCATGGTCACAATAGAAATGGTATAATTATACTTTGTTGAAATAACTGGCTGAAAAACAAACCCAGACTTTTTACTGTGAGCGGGAAAGTAACATTTTCTTTACGAATATTAAGTGTATTCTAAAAAAATGTTTTCTTTTTCAAATCCAATTAACTTTCCAGATTTTATTAATGTAGTAAATTGTATTAAGGGCTTTGAAAAACCAGACGGTCAAACCTTGAGATAACACGACTCATATGAAATGCATGCTGAATAGAAGCCAATGAAGATAGACAGGACAGAAAAGAGTAGGTAGAGAACGCAGAGAAGAGGGCAACACAGCCTAGGACACAGGGAAGGTGAGGTTAGGGGGTGTATTGAGTGTGTGCTGCGGGTATGAGGGTGGGAGGGAGGCCGGGGGCATCTGTCTGCTGTTCAATTTGCCATCTGTGAGGCGTACTAGTGCCAGGGTCCCTAATCAGGCAATCCATCACACCCCCATAGAAACACTGTCAATTATACGCCGTCCCAAGGCTGACAGTGGCCCTCATGCCATTCAAAAAAAGTTGTTGTCTTCTGAAGCGTCACACTGTAGTGTTTGGGGTTTTCTGATATTCTACTGTAGCAGATTCGGAGTCACTTCGGTTACGACTAGTTGTTTCTCACTGCTTTTTCTTGTCCAGTTAACTACTGTTGTTAACACAGCTCCTGGCGCTGCAAAACATAATGTTACGAGAAGAACATTAATATTAATATTTACATTAACTGCTATTACATGTGCATGAGTGTATCAAGATTTTATGAGTTCCACATCTACTCAGCCAGTTACAACTGGGACTAACAGCTTCATAATTAACTTGTTAATTATTAAGGAGTCACTCTCTTTTAGAATTATTTCTACTAAATTTCCACGTCACATACAGACTGTATATAAGAAGTGGACGTAGTTGAGTTCGGCATTTCGGCCGTCGCCATCTTGGTTTTTGGCCATCGTTATCTTGTTTATTGCAACCAGAAGTGACACGAGAGGGTCGAGCTAAGTACAACCGAACGCTGAATAAGACATTTTTAGGTGACCGAAAAAGGTTGTAATTGATTTTCATCACTGAAAACACACTGTGAAAGGGTTAAATTGTAAGACGAAAATGAGGATAACGCGCAGATCGGACAATGCTGTGGTAGCGACCTGTCAATCACAAGGTAACCACGCTCTAAAGCATATCCTGTTTTTTCAGTCGATTAGACTGTTGTCAGGCTATTACGTAGGCTTTATTGGTCACTATAAGCACAATAGATGTGGGTCAGTAGGGGCCTGCTACACCCACTAGTTGGTTTTATCATCTATTCACATGGTAGATCACTGAAAGAAGGTATAAAAGAACACAACACCTGCCTCTATATGGAGTGGAGGTCGGGGATGATGGATAACACTAAGTTTTTTCCCAAACTTAACCAAGTGGTTTTGTTGCCTAAACCTAAACGAGCCTTTTTGTTTGTATTCAAAACGTAATGTTTCATTCAGTTTTACTACGTGTTAGAACGTGTTGCTTTTAAGTTTCACTTTCACAACATAGTAGGTGTAGGAGGCCCCTAATGACCTTCATCTACGGTGCTTATAGCGACCGATAACGCCTATTTAATGGCCTGATAACATTCAAATTGGGTGGCTTTATTATCTATTTGACTCTAAATGGGACCATAATTTACTAAATGAACATCATTCTGTATTGAAGAAGACTTGAAACTAGCGATTGAGACCATAAACTCATGTTTACAATGTTTACCGAGGTAATAAATCAATTGAGAAGTAGGGTCATTTTCTCATAAACTTCTATACAGTCAGACTTCTTTTTGCAACCAGAGGAGTCGCCCCCTGCTGGCTATTAGAAAGAATGCAAGTTCAAGGTTGCCGCCTGGTCTCACATTACCCCAACAAGACCAGCCTCTTTCTTTTTCAAGGTATTCCTTGACCCTAAGTTTATGCTCAGACAGCCAAGCATCCACCACGCCCAGTCCACGATGCACTCAGACAGTTGTGGAACAGGCTGACCAGACTCTTTATCTACTTTGTATTCATAAATTGTTAGTTATAGCTCCATACCTAGAACCTTTCCATTTTCAATGTTTGTTTGTATCCTTTTGCCCTTGTTCAGTCTAGATGCCGTTATTGTCCAAACAAACTCTCGAACTTACATCATCCACAAGATTAGCAGCAAACAGTAGGTTATCC
Organism: Helicolenus hilgendorfi; assembly: GCA_916700815.1. Taxonomy (NCBI): domain Eukaryota; kingdom Metazoa; phylum Chordata; class Actinopteri; order Perciformes; family Sebastidae; genus Helicolenus; species Helicolenus hilgendorfi. Next base: position 557 of record CAKALG010034442.1, on the reverse strand, counting down.
AAGGGCCTGAGAGAAGGTGTTTGAGTCTTATTCTCACCACTGTTTGCACAAAGTTAAGACAAATACGGATATTAATCCACACCTTGCATACATTGTTTGAAATTGGCCTTATAAAACAATTGCTGCATAAGTCGATTTCTATTTTGTCATTCCATCCCTGACTTTCCTGTATATCCCATAAAAGTAGGGTGGAGTATAAGCAGAAAAGAAGACGAATGGTATTACTGGTCTATTAGTGGGCCACTAATATTCACACAGCACCTTTGATGTGTACCTGATAATCATCCTAATTTAATGTATCCATCCATTAGCTATACCGCTTATCCTTTTTTCAGACGGTCACAGGGGTGTTGGAGCCAATCCCAGCTGTCGTTGGGCAAGAGGCGAGGTACACCCTGAAGTCGCCCGTCAATCACAACCATTCACGCTCACATTCACACCAACTGGCAATTTAGAGTCGCCAATTAGCCTAACCTGCATGCTTTTTTATCCGTGGGAGGACACCTGAGCACCTGGAGTAAACCCACACAGGCACGGGGAGAACATGCAAAGCCCTC
>CAKALG010034440.1:0-11932 GCA_916700815.1 Helicolenus hilgendorfi | reverse complement strand
AGAGCCACAGACTCGGAGGTACCTGCGTGAGTAAAAAATACAAATAACACTGTTATTATTATTATTATTATATCACATGTCACATGCTGGTTGCCAGGTTCACTGCGAAACCTCCGGACTGCTTTTGTGTTTAACAAATAGTGTAGTCCTGACATACTGGAGCGAACACACACTGTATAAAACAGCACAGACAAGAATATAACATTCACATTAAATTGGATTAAACCCTGGTAGCATATCAACTATCACCCCTCATCTATAAATTAATAATAATAATCAACTTTATTTGAGCTTTACATAATTTAAAATAGTGCAAACATCAAGATAAAAACAATACAGAATAAAAACATAGACTTGTGTACAGAAAGTCAACAATAATGAAGTTTAAAACAAGAGATTGTTATAGACGTATAAGCTTTCAGACTGGTGTGCACAAGAGCTTCAATATGAGGAAGTTTCTTTAGTCTCTTTATTTGTGCACATAATAAAATGAAACAAAAGAAGAGATGTACAATAACATAAATAAATGCACAGGTGGGTTGAAAATATCTATCTCTGACATACTGAAGCTAACACACGCTGTATAAAACAGCAGAGACAAGGATATAACATTTAAATTAAACTGGGTTACCCTAATCACTCAATCCACAGGGAAGTTCACACAGCCCGTATTCAGAAACTCTGCATTTGAAACAAGTTGTCAGGATTTCTGCCCATTCGTGATGTCACGAATATACAGTATTTAGACCCTTGACACAATTTTAAACGTAAAACATACTAAATGTGTCCCAGTTTATTCCTGGTTGCAGTGTATGTGAATGTCATCAGCTGAAAGGACGTAAACATGGACCCAAGCTGTTGACTAGCAATGTACATGCAATTCTGTTGCAATTCCGTCAAAATGCGCTAAAACGGAGCGTTTCAGACAAAGAGGGTAAATACAGGCATATTCAGGTCAACAGTATGAGGAAAATACAGTTTTTTTTTTTAACATTAAAGCATGTAAACATATTCTAGTAGAAACATAAAATACAAGTATGAACCTGAAAATGAGTATAATATGGGACCTTTAAATTAAACTGGGTTAACCCGATCAACTATTACCCCTCATCTATTAATTAAAAATAGACATGTAAGCTTTCAGACTGGTGTGCACAAGAGCTTCAATATGAGGAAGTTGCTTTAGTTTCTTTATTTGTGCATATAGTAAAATAAAACAAAAGAAGAGCTGTACAATAACATAAATAAATGCACAGGTGGGTTGAAAATATCTATCTCTGACATACTGAAGCTAACACACGCTGTATAAAACAGCAGGTCTTAACATTTAAATTAAATTGGATTAAACCTGGTAGTCAACTATCACCCCTCATCTATAAATTCAAAATAATAATAATAATAAACTTTATTTGTATAGCACCTTTCCAGACATAGTTACAAAGTGCTTTACATAAGTTCAAATAGTGCAAACATCAAGATAAAAAAACAATACAGAATAAAGACATGGGCCAAAATAAAATGTTGAACATAAGACTTGTGTACAAAAAGTCAACAATAATGAAATTTAAAACAAGAGATTGCTATAGCGGATAAGCTTTCAGACTGGTGTGCACAAGAGCTTCAATATGAGGAAGTTGCTTTAGTTATTTATTTACACAGGTGGGTTGAAAATATCCCCTGAAGGCTTGTAAAAGGAACCCAACTAACATTGACATTAAAAACAGCTCTGTTACAATTTACAAACAGACATACATTTTTTTTTTTAGATATTTAAAAGAAAGACTATTTCTGAACAAAAAATACTAGAGCAAAACATAATAATAATAGTACATAAAATAAGGAAGTGGGTAGTGAATTGTTAAGAAATTTAAATACAAAAGTACCTATCTAAAGTTTATTGATGTCAAATTTGTTTAACAACCCCAGAGTTGGTCAGTTGGTGACCATTTTAACAATCTTTTTGGAATTCAATTGGAAGGTATTTCACCTTGTAGGCGTTAATATTATTATTGTGTTTACCCAGTCAGTTGATCTAACAGAGAGGAGGTTGATAAGAAAATTTATTGCTGCAGCGGTTGTGACACAAACCACTAAAACCACATCCTGATTGCACAACACAATTAGTCCAACTGGTAATAAATCAGGAACTAAGCTCATTATCATAGCATCCTTTTGTACATACAAACCACATAACAAGTGATTGCAGGATGGTTAAATCCAGCCAAATCAAATGTATGAACCTTTTTATTGGCAGATGTTAGCTGCCTTTTTGGCTAACAATAAACCTTTTATATGAAGATGATATTTAATTTATCATTTACTGACTTCCAGTAGTAGTGGCATCATATCATGATGAGTTTTCTGAAATGTTATGTTTAAATATGCAAATGAGGCATTATCTAAATTTAGGAGAAATCTACAGGAACAAATATACAAAGTAGTAAAATGAATATCTAAATGTGTATTTTGGATGATGTCTTTCCACTAGTCTTAAAGAATACATGTTATGGAAGCAAAATAGTCCTCAAAATTGGCCAGTGCATGAAAAACAATGTTTTTGCCTTCATTTAGTATGTGCTTGGTTGTATTTCATCAAGCTTACGTTGGACTAATTTGCTCTGCTTGAATGTTTTTCAGGTCAATGTTGGCTGTGTCCCAAAGAAGGTACAATTTTCTTTCTATTCTTGTTGTAATAGGCCGAGTTTTAACTCGGAGACATAATGATCTCTAGATGTCTAATTCTGCTGTCTTCACAGGTTATGTGGAATGCAGCGGTTCACGCCGAGTATCTCCACGATCATGGTGATTACGGCTTTGACGTTGGAAATGTTCGTTTCAGTTGGGAGTAAGTTACATCCCCTTTTTTCTTCACTTTTTTTGTGCAACTACAAGAAGCTCTTTTGAAACCTGTTATAGTTGTTCCTGGAACAAAGAAGTGTCCATTTCAGGGCACTACTTCCCCATCTGTCACGTCTCTTGTTGCTTCACTTCAGCCCTCATCTGTGTCTCTGTGAACAACAGTGCAAAGTCACGGTGATAGTTAAAGATAAGCCGGTGGAAGGAGTGGCTGCCTGGCACACCAGGAAACATGAGTCAGGGATTCAAAACATGGCTGCGAGGTCATTTAAGGCGCCTCTATGAGTTTATGTAAAACTCTTTGCAACTGTCAGTACATTATATAAAAAGTAGATATTCAAATGTGCAGGAAATGTGTGCAATCCAATTCAATCTTTGCATATGATGCATCTTTTTTTTCATCTTTTTGACACTATGTTAAAACTGTTTCCACTCTGTAGCAGGTTGTTTGTGTTGTTGTGTTGGGTTGCATTTATGGCTGTCAAAGCAAATTCGTTTTAACGCCACACATTTTTTTAAAGAATTAACGCAACTTGTGCTTTTTAGATTGATACTAGAGTAAATATACTGATATCATGTAAAACTACAAAACTTAATGAATCCATTGGTACCAACCATGGCATACCGGCTTGTTGTGAAGGAGGTTAAATAACGCTCCAAACTTAGGCAGCATTTTGGCGAGGAAAACCTGGCATGGCCATTTTCTTAAGGGTCCCCTTGACCTCTGACCTCAAGATATGTAAATGGGTTCTATGGGTACCCACGAGTCTCCCCTTTATAGACATGCCCACTTTATGATAATCACATGCAGTTTGGGGGCAAGTCATAGTCAAGTCAGCACACTGACCATGTTATGATTTGTGCATATTTGCTATGCTAGATGCAGTACCTGTGAGGGTTTCTGGACAATATTTGTCATTGTTTTGTGTTGTTAATTGATTTCCAGTAATAAATATATACATACATTTGCATAAAGCAAGCATATTTGTCCACTCCCATGTTAATGAGAGTATTAGATACTTGACAAATCTCCCTTTAACAGATAAAAAATGTGCGATTAATTGTGATTAACTATGGACAATCATGCAATTAATCACGATTAAATATTTTAATCCATATATCCAACAGCCCTAATTCAGTCTTGTGAAAGGCTGCCTTTTGGAGAATTTATATAAGTGTGTGTTCAAGCCTTCCTTGAGTAAATATGGGAAAAGCAAACAACAACCTCTTATCTTTGATCATTTCCTGTGTTTTCAGAGCTCTCAAGGCCAAAAGGGATGCTTATGTTAGTCACCTAAATCGCATTTATCGCAACAATCTTGACAAAGTAAGTTCATATTTATGTCATCTTTACTATATCAGTGTGTCTGCCAAAGAAGAAAGTTATTGAAGGGAAAAATAATGACATCTGATCCATTTCAGGCTAAAATCCAAACTATTCAAGGTCACGCCACGTTTACAAATGATCGTGAGCCGACTGTGGAGGTCAATGGAAGAAAATACACAGCGCCTCACATCCTCATCTCCACTGGAGGGCAGCCTTCTGTTTTGACTGATTCTGAAGTTCCAGGTAAGATATACTGCCCTTAGATTTTACTTGAAAAAGTTTGTTCTATTTAATCCATTAATCAAATAAGACAGCCTTTGTAAAATTACAAAATTGATCATTTCAGGGGCAAATTTGGGCATTACCAGCGATGGCTTTTTTGAACTTGAAACGCTGCCAAAGTAAGTTTATCGTATAACATCTTAAATGTTTATACCATGTGTAAAGTTTGTGTCCATAATTAAAACTTTTGTTTTCTCAACAGGCGCACTGTGATTGTGGGGGCCGGTTATATTGCAGTGGAGATGGCAGGCATCCTCTCCACTCTGGGCTCCAAAACATCCCTCATTATTCGACAGACTGGAGTAAGAAACCCATAAAAATCACAACTAAATACTGAATTAGGATTTTCAAAAGTGTGCAGTAATGGAAATACATGTATATTCTGTGTGTAGGTTTTGAGGAACTTTGACAGCTTCATAAGCACAAACTGCACCAAAGAGCTGCACAACTCTGGTGTGGATCTGTGGAAGAACTCTCAGGTGACGTCGGTGTGTAAAACGGACCGGGGGCTGGAGGTGACGCTCGTCACCAAAGACCCGGAGAAGAAGAACGACGAGGAGAAGATCAGCAAGATCCAGGAAGTGGACTGCCTCCTCTGGGCCATCGGCAGGCAGCCCAACACTTCTGGACTGAACATCGGCGAGATGGTAAAGGGCTGCTTGTGATGTTTACTGTGAACTGGATGCTTAAACATGCAGAGGAAACAACATGTAAACTGAGTCAGATGTTCTCAGACAGACAAAACAGTTGAACATCTTTGCCGAACACCCATCACTAAAATTGTAATGGTGCATTTAAAACAGATGACTACAGCTTATCACCGCTGTCTGTCTGCAAAGGGAATTACTGTAATTAGTGTTTGGCTCTGTGCAGTTTTCCTGGTGTCATCTTGGCTGCTTAACTGTCCTCTTAGATTATAGCAGAAGAAGTATTTGTTTTCTTTACATACAGCTTTGTGAAAGAACTACATCCAATAACACACTATTGCGTCTCTGAAAATCCAGTTTTTAACTTTAGCATGTCCATATGGTGTTTTTTTTTATACGCAACAGGACATATTATGAGTGAAATAAGCAGTCAATGGCTGAGCATTTCCGCCTTGGAACTGCAGTGTACCAATGTCAACCTACAAAACACGGAGTCAGACAGATAGGTTTTCAGACGTCACATACCTAAGGAATCAGTCACGTCAATTTCCAGTTGGCACTTTGCTTATCATTAACGCTGCAGCGAAACGAGGGGTGTCTGTGAGGAGAAGCCAGGTGTTGCTACGTGATAGATTTTTACAAGCTAACTAAGTACTATTTTCTAAGGATGGCAGAGACTTTTTTGGTTGTAAAGCTGAAAAAGGAGTAATGGTGAGCCATGCATGTTTTACCAAAAGATCAGAAAATTCAACAGAAATAGGTGCATTTTATTTGGAAAAATCGCATCTCACCGTTATATAAAAAGAGCCTAAAATAAATCAGGCATGGGATCACCTTAAATCATTAGGGATAATCCAGGAGCTAGACAAGACAACAGTCACTTAGCAGTCTTTGTATTGTTGTTTGTTAGAGGTGAGGAGTGAAATGCTTCTTAGCTCAGAGTTAACAGGCATATTAATAACGATTAAAGGGGTAGTTAAGTATTGAGCTGAAATGATTAATCAATTAATTGATTAGTTGTCAACTATTCAATTAATCTTCAACTATTTTGATAATCATATAATCTGTACTTTTTTAAAGGTCCCATGTTGTAAAAAAGTGAGATTTTCATGCCTTTTTTATTATGAAGCAGGTTTAAGTGCTACATAAGTGTATGCGAATGACATCAGCTGACAGGAAGTAAACATGAACCCAAGCTGTTGCCTAGCAACGCAATTCCATTGAAATGCACTTAAACAGAGCGTTTCCGACAGAGGGAAAATACAGGCATATTCAGGCAGACAGTATGAGGAAATTCAAGGTTGTTTTTTTAACATTATAGCATGTAAAAATGTTCTAGTAGAAGCACAAAAAAAAGTATGAAGCTGAAAATGAGCATGATATGGGACCTTTAAGAAAAAAAAGTCAAAATTCTCTGCAGCTTCTTAAATGTGAATATTTTCTGGTTTCTTTACTCCTCTATGACAGTAAACTGAATATCTTTGAGTTGTGGACAAAACAAGACATTTGAAGACGTCATCTTGGGCTTTGGGAAACACTGATCGACTTTTTATAGACCAAACAACTGACAGAGTTTAACAGACATTTGTATACCACATATTCTGGCTTCTCTTTTTATTGTCTAACCTGTAATATGAAGGAGGATGTGAGAAACCATCAAACTAAAGGAAGTAAGAAGGAGAAGTGATGTGCTCTGTCGTTATCATCTTAGTTGGTAAATTCACGTCCGGTTTGATTTAACAGGTTTTGCAGAGATTGTCTCTGTTGATACGTAATGATGTTAAACAGTGAATACTTGGTTGGCCCTGCTCTGTGTATTCTGGTTTACATCTAATGCTCCAAGCCTCCACAGCAGGATGTTGTTTCTTGCTGTAGACAGAAACAAAACCTTTCTGCTATGTTGCTCCCTCCTTATTTTAAAGTTGTCTGCAGCGCCTCAGCTTGTGGTCAGTGCGGGAGAGAACAGAAATGACCAAAACATACAGTATCTTTCCTCATAGTCGTTGTTTCATCCAAACAGAGCTTTCTAAGGAAGTAATAGAAAGACTTCAGTGCTAAAATGTGATGTTTTAGCTAATTTATAATAATTACATAACTGTCTGTTTGCAGGGTGTGGATACAGATGAACGAGGCCACATCGTTGTGGATGAGTTTCAGAACACCAGCAGACAAGGGATCTATGCTGTAGGGGACGTTTGTGGCAAAGCTCTCCTCACACCTGGTAGGAAGTCACAATAATAACTCCAATTATCTTATAATGGAGGTTTATGCTTAAAAACTTAATAAATGTATACATACATTTGCATAAAGCAGAATATTTTCTCACTCCCATGTTAATAAGAGTATTAAATGCTTGAAAAATCTCCCTTTGAGGTACATTTTGAACAGATAAAAAATGTGCTATTAATTTGCGATTAATGACAATTAACTCTGGACAATCATGCGATTAATCGCGATTCAATATTTTAATATCGCCCTAATAGAAATATGTAATTTTCTGTGGCGCATCCTCCATGTAGTCACAACCATCTATTATGCATAGTCATAGTGACAGTTTACTTTTTCCGTGCTCCATGCACCGTTGAAATAGGTGAAGCGTTTCTTTGTACTTGTTCTTCTGGTTTTAGAATAAAGTGTTATTGTGGGCATCTGAAATGTTTTCTAAGGACAGTTACTGGTGGGTGGAGTTTCTCTCTGACGTTATGTTGTGTGTCTGGGCAGTTGCCATAGCTGCAGGCAGGAAGCTGGCACACAGACTGTTTGAGGGCAAGAAGGACTCCAAGTTGGACTACTCGAGTATCCCCACGGTGGTGTTCAGCCACCCTCCCATCGGGACAGTGGGCCTCACAGAAGGTGAGCAGGAGTTTCATAATCAAAGAAATTGCCTGTATGCCCAGTGCTTTTCATCCTTTGTAGTACTCAGTAAGACAATAATTCAAATGGTTGATTTGTGTTTGTCACAGAGGAGGCTATTAAATCCAGAGGAAAGGAGAACGTGAAGGTCTACAAGACTTCTTTCACTCCGATGTATCACGCCATCACGAGCAGGAAGAGTCAGTGCATCATGAAGCTGGTGTGTGAGGGCAAGGAGGAGAAGGTAGGAATCATCTGTTATATTATCAATACTGTATAGATCAGAAATTATTTTGTTTTACTTTCTTAAATCACTTCAATTATTACAACAGTTAAAACTGTTATAATCAAAACAACATTAACTGTTACTCTCATTGTTTCTGTAAGATTATGAAAACCTGAAAACCTTTCTTAAAAACTTAAAGGGATAGTTTGGGGGTCTTGAAGTGGGGTTGTATGAGGTATTTATCCATAGTCCGTGTATTACCTACAGTAGATGACGGTCGGCAATCCCCCTGTTTGGAGAAACAGACGGGAGTTATCGCACAGAACCGGAGCAATGTACTGCTGTGGACGAGGCCAGTAGCAAAACATATTTTAGCCACCAACATTTTCACTGGTTTACCTTGCAGTCAGGCAGCCCTTTCCGACGAGGGAACTGAAGCCATTGTATCCATCTATGCTCTTGCCAAAGCCACTAGACTCCATTGAAAAAAAACTCAAATTTTACCTCGCAGAACATAGGAGTTGTTGGAATACCGCTGCCTCGATCGGATAGTTTGTTTGTGGTATTGTGTGACTTTGGTGAATCCAAACTAACCGAAGTCGCACAATAACACAAACAAACTGACTGATCGAGGCAGCGGTGGACCAGCAACTCCCATGTTCTGTGAGGTAAAGTTACTGTTTTTTAGATAACAGCTTCCGTTCCCCGTCGGAAACATAGACTGTACAGCTGTCTGACAGCAAGGTAAACCAGGGAAAATATTATAAATATAGCATAAACTGATATTGATATTTCTTTTTCCGTGAGCCTTTTTTTGAGGTGACTAAAATATGTTTTGCTGCCGGCCTTGTCCACAGCAGTACATTGTTTTACTTTCGTGCAGTAACTCCTATCTGTTTCTCCAAATTGGGGGGTGTGCTGACTGCCGGCGCCAATTACTGTTTTCAAAGACTGACTTGTCTCATCTCCCAAGGTGGTGGGTCTGCACATGCAGGGCCTGGGCTGTGATGAGATGCTGCAGGGCTTCGCTGTGGCCATCAAAATGGGTGCTACCAAAGCAGATTTTGACAAGACTGTCGCCATTCACCCCACTTCGTCTGAGGAGTTTGTAACGATGCGTTAACACAAACACAAACTCCCACCCCCCCCCTTGCTTCCCTATACGACCAGCAACTGTACCACTCTCGCATCAGCTTGACGACTTGCTTTCTAAAACTACATACCGGTACTTCCATTTTCTCTCACTTAAAGTGACCTTATTCGTGCGCAGTGTTTCATCTTTTCTAATTTATACCTAAATGGACCAAGACCGAGTTATGGCCTCCTTAAAGTGTACTGTGGGTCTTGATTATTGATTGAATTTTCCATTTTAATCATTGTGAAATGGAAGTGATGGATCTGCAGGTATTGTTGTCAAGTAATTGCATGGGAAATCAAAAAAGACCTCTTTCCTAGTGTATGTGTTTGATTTGTGAGTCATTTGTCAGATGAATATATTACAAACACTGCTGCTCCTTAAGGCACCTATTTACTACCAATGCAAGGTCATAACATATCTACTGTACTGTTCTAAAGATTCAATAAACATGCAGGGTTTTTTCTTAACTGTTGTGATTCATCTTGCTTTACTCTGTGACTAAGACTTTTGTTTTTTTAAATCAATGCTGAGTTTCTCTACTAGTGCCCCTCCCTGTTTGTGTTTAGAGTTGAAGTGGGTTGAGCAATGAATGAAGTACTTCTCTAATTTGGACAGAGGGAGCTGCATTCCTGCTCATAGCTCAAGTAAAAATGTGTGATAACAACATTGTATTTAAGACAATTTGCACACAATTTCATCACAAAAAACACAATAATTACCCTGCTATTTACTACCCAGTTTTTTTTTTTTAAGTGTAGTGCAGTAACACAAACTATATACATACGGTCCAGATGCACTAGTGTGGTGGATCTATTCCCATATGAGACTAGTTAAGAGAAATGGAGTCAGAACACTGTAGTGGTGTTAAATAACTAAATACATTTATTAAATACAATTTTTAGGTACTTGTACTTTACTTTTCATTTTCCGATTTTATATTTGTACTCAAATACAGTTCAAAATATAATATTGTACTTTTTACTGTATTTCTTTGACAGACAAAGTTACTAGATACTTTATTACATACAAAACATGATATACTCATTATTATATATTAAACTTCCAAACATGATATAAAGTTAGCTCTGTCAACTATTTACACAACAATAAAATAATGTTTTGATGTTAATACATCAATAATAATTGATAGACATAATATTACCCTGACAGAGGCTATTCTGCTGCTTGAGTATTTTTTACTTTTGGTACTTATTGTGACATTAGACATAATTAAAACAGTTATAAAAACATTAAAGATAAGAAAATAAAAACAAGCTAAAAATAAAAGCTATAGGATAGAAACTAAAATAAGGTATAACACACAAGAGTAAAAGCTCTAGTGCAGTTTATAAGATCATTATCTGGTTTAATAAAAGGCAGCAGCAAACAGGAAAGTTTTAAGCTTTGATTTAAAAGAACTCAGAGTTATAATGTAATGGATTATATTTATATTGTGGTATTGCCTGTTTTTCCTAACTAAATAATCTTCAACTTCTGGGTACTTTAAAAAAAAAAAAAAAAAAAGTTAATGATTTAGTTTGATGTAAACAGCAGCATGAAGATCAAAAAAACTCTGAACATCAAATGACCTCGTTTACAGAATATCGCGATATCAGCTGACGTAACGCTGTAATTCATTACACTCTCGCGAGAAGACAGTCAACGTCACTGCTGTGTCACAGGTCACTGTTGTGTGTTGTTATAGTTCGACCATCAGTTGGACCATAGATTCTCTAAATGGACCCAGATTATGCTGAACAAACCTCACAATAGAAAGGTAATGGCTTTGTTTAAATGACTTCATCTAGCTGAATGTACTCGCTATTAAGGGAACGTGTTTTATTGAGTAAATAACATGTTAAACAGCAGTTTATTACTGCGGCTAACGATGCTAGTTTACGAGGCTAACTAGCTAGCTAGGTTAGCTTCAGTCGCCGGTTGCTCCTGCGTCTGTTAGCCGGATTAGCTGTGTTATCATCAATGACAAACATTTAACATTTAGACACCAATGTCAGCTGTGTTCAACTTGTGAGATTTGTTGCAGCCATGCTAACGCTCTAGCTTGATGTAACTGTCAGATGATAGTTGAGAGGAGGTGATGTCTTTATCTTTTATCTTTTATTGGGATCTCCATTAGCTGTGGCTGAAGCCCAGCTATTCTTCCTCCTGGAGTCCACTTAAATCACTTTAAACTGTTAGACTATTCTGAGCAATTTGCAACCTCTTTATGTGTGACACGGCAGCACTAGACCAAACCTCTGAGCAATACTATAGATGAGATAAGACAAGTGTTTTAATGACATTTCCCCTTACATTTGAAGGTAAAACATTTGAACATCTCTTTATAACAGCAAGACCCCTGCCCATTTTACTGACCACTTTATCAATGTGCTTAGACCACGATAATTCACTGTCTAGTATTATGTCTTGGCGTTAATCTGTCTAAACTGGGTTGGGTTGGCAAGCTAACATAACAGTGACTATCTGTGCAGCAACTTCCTGCTCTCTTCGGTACCAAGCCCTGCTACAGAGAGGATGTTCCCCAGCCTGGCCCACAGACCATGGCATGTCTTCTGCAGGGTCTCCATGCAGCACAGGGCGCC
>CAKALG010034439.1:0-13588 GCA_916700815.1 Helicolenus hilgendorfi | reverse complement strand
AAAACCAAGCAGATTTTTCTTCCATGAAAACTTTTCTCATAATTCTGAAATAATCTCGTTAATTCAGAAAAACAGAGCAGAATGTTTTTTTTCCCATGAAAACTGTTATCATATTTATAAGATAATAATAATAAACAGAGCAGAATTTTTCCTGAGATTTTTTTTTTTCTTCAATTTTCAGAAAGTTTGGGTAATTCTTAAAGTCAGGGTAACTTTTTTTCCCCCAGGTGAATGCATTACTCAGATTATTATGAAGAAACGACAGGATTTTATACATGCTAATGTTACCAATATAATAACTGTAACTCTGTGTTCCTCTTGTGCAGCAGTCAGAAAGCAGGAATTTCCTGCTGAGGTTACTCTTTAAATTTTTTATGCTAACATTACATGTGTGAGGGGCTTCTTTGCTTTTAACCTGAGCTGCCTGGCAGTTGATGTCTTGGGGCACTCGCTGTTCATCTCTCACTACCCCTAGAGCTAACTTAGTGTGGTCGGTGTTGGAGTTCTCACTGTTGCGAGCCGCCATTCCTCACTGGAATGTGAGTCACGTTAACTCAGGTTTGCCAACTTTCAACTTTACTAACTGGAGTGAGATTTAGTTTTTTTGTACTGGTGGTGGTGATGGGGGGAGAATCTCAGAAATTTCTCCAAATACAATGGAGATGCAAATTTCAACAGACCTCATACGGACTGTTCAGTAGGAAATATTCCCATGGAAACGGTAGATGGTTAATTCACTGGATTATAAATTCAGCTCCATTGTATCGGGTACTGATTCTGAAAAGAGATGTTTTTTTTAACACAAATGATATTCTATTCATCTACAAACCTGGTCAAACGAAACTATCCATGAAACTATCATGTATTGATACCACTTATTGAGTATTTTTAGTAGTGCTTTGGGTGAACTGACCCTTTGAAAGGCTGCGGTGTATTTGGGGAGAAAGCTCATCTCTGTGAAGCATGAAGTCCCACAACACAATAATACCACAAATAATTAATATACATCATCCCAAATATGCTGTCTGTGCTGTTGAATACATCTTTTTACTAGTTAAATTTCTGATTTTCGAAAGACTGAAAATCCTGTTTATGTGTAATGATAATTTATCTAACAACATTGCTGGTACAATAACCTGTGTTTTCATACCTTTTGCCATATTTTGTTATTTACTCTAATGACTGGAGAGGTCCCATCCTGCATATGGGAATACATACATGCATACAATAATGCCACTATACTGTAAATACTAAGAATTTGGAGCAAAAGGAGCAAAACTGAAAAATCTCAGTAAAAATAAACAGACTTGTAATTACAATAAGCCTGAAACTAAAATGTCCCGCCAGCTCTGATGGAGCTCAAAACTCAACCTGAGGATGGCCGCGATGTGACACATGATTTTTACTTGGAATCTGTGTGACGTCTTTCCTGTCTGAAGTGTAGAAGAGTACATAATGTAGTTTACCTGACAGATCAGGTCTCTATGCCTGGATAATTGATAATTGTAAATAATAAATGACGTTTTGGGAATGCCAGGATGAGTGCTGCGTACGTATTTACCTCTAAACAGTAATTTTGTAGGATTTCTGCATGTTGTCCATATGAGCATCAGCGTGAGAAGCATCTTTCACTCTGCAATAACCTTAAAAATTTAAGCTTCAAGTGTACACCAGCATTATCCTGCAACTAGGTTGTGTGTATAAAACATGGTAATACAGTTTGCATCTAAGGCTGGACCGAATAGTTCAAAGCTTAATTCATAATGTTGACAATCGAATTCTAAATCAACAGTTGAATGTTGCACGTGCATGTCTATTCATTGTGTTTAAACCCGGTATCAGTGCACAGTTGCAGATAAAGATCAGGCAACACTAATGTTATTTGTAGGATTCCTGCGTAGGTTTGTTCCCCACTCATGTGATCCAAAAATGTCCAATAACTTCAGAGCGTTGTCAAAATTTATTGAAAAAAAGATAGATGTAATAAATTCCAAAATTCACAACATGTTCTTATCTGATGAAATATTCTGCTTTAATCCATATTTGTTGGTGTTTGGCATTTCAATAACATTTTTACTGCTGCAATGAACAGAGGCACTCACTGAGTTATGTTCATTAACGTAAGTTCATTTAATAGAAAAATACTAACTCAGTTATTCCGATGAATCACTTCATTCAATTTAAGGATTTTGTTACTTTTTTTTTTATTTTAGGGTCAGGTTGTCATAAAATATGAGGACAGACATTCAAAGCTTCATTTAAAAACCTCAATAGGAGCTTTGAAGGTAAAACAAAAATAAAAAAAGACTTTCGGTACAGCCCTAGTTGGTACTGCTTTGTACGTCATGTGTGGGAAGATCCCCTCTGCTCTCGGTTCTGAAGCTTAGGTACCGTGTTTTTGTTGTGGTTTGAACTGTTTTTTGAATGACTGAGCGACAATCTTCAGCACCAAGGACAGTACTGACGCTGTTACCGCGATATGGTTAGTAATAGGTTGTTAATGGAGCTTCAAATGTACACCACAGACAGATTACCCTGCAATGAGTTTGTGTGCATAAAACGTGGTAATAAAGTTTGTCAGTACTGCTTCACGCTTCACGCTTCATGTGTGGCTTAGAACAGCCAGACATGATATTGTGGCTATTGAGTTTTTTCTTCCCCCCTCTACTATCATTGTCTGTGAACGTGAAACCTGTCTGTATGGCAATCACACACCCACTTCACACCGTAGCCAAACTTCTCTCTCAAACTCGTTATTATTACTCACACAACTACTTCTGTCACTTTTCATGCATACGAACACCATTAATGCCTTAGAAGAGAGACCATAGACTGTATATAAGTGGACGTAGTCACCGTGACGTCACCCAGTGGTTTGTGGACTGCCGTTTTGAAGCCTCAAGTTTGACATTTTGACCGTCACCATCTTGGTTTTTTGGTTGTCGCCAACCAGAAGTCTCACAAGTACAATCAAATGCTAAATAAGACGTTTTGAGTTGACAAAAAAGTTTATGATTTACTTTCCTGAACTGAAAACACACCATGAAAGGGTTAAAGTTGTAGGACAAAAATACGGACAACTCCCAGAACGTTCAACTGCGTGGTAGCGACCTTTCTTTCACAAGGTAGCCACGCCCTAAAGCATCCCCTGCTTTATGGTCTATTTGACTCTAAATGGGACCATAATTTAAAAAATGAACATCATGCTGTTTTGAAGAAGACTTGAAACTAGCGATTGACACCCTAAACTTATGTTTACAATGTTTACTGACGTAATAAATCAAGTGAGAAGTAGGCTCATTTTCTCATAGACTTTTATACAATCTGACTTCTTTTTGCAACCAGAGGAGTCGCCCCGTGCTGGCTGTTAGAAAGAATGCAAGTTTAAGGCACTTCAGCATTGTTCTCATGCCAGTTCTCATGCCCCAGAGTTGCCCACTGGGAGAGACTGAAACTGTGCATTAACGTGTCTCACCCCAACCTGAAGTGTTTGGAACAGCTAGAATGCTTTTGCCTTGAGCCACAGAGTAGGCCTAAAGCTACTCAGTCCCAAGTCTATCCCGGTTAGCAAAAGGTCATTTTAGCAAATGTATTTGCAGTCATTTCACTGACTTCATACCTCTTCTCTAGTTGTGCCACTGTTACACTATGCTTTAGCAGGTCTCAGATAAACTTACAGAAAAATAAGAATCCTGTACCAAACCAGAAAACATACTGTTTCCTGCTTGTGACAGTAATCCACTCAAGGGGACTCTCGACGGACCAATATGATGTGCAAGATAAGAGCCTGGGATGGAGATAACCAAGCAAGCAATAGTCGTCGCAAGCTTCTTCATATTTACCTTGTTACAGTAACAATAGCCTATTATGCCTCTGGATACCTCCATCTGTAACACAACCCTCAGCAACTGAGTCAAAAGAATCTTGAGACATTAGGGGAAATTCAATGGGCCATTATGCCGTAATTGCCACGGTTAGTGGGCAGAAGCCGTACAAATAATGAGCAAAATAAATATTGGATTCCTAAATCCTGTTTTAGAGCCAATGAGAATCCACAGTCCTGTAGGTAAATAAGGTTAGTGCATACTGAGCTGGTTGTCCCCAGCTTGCTGCTAATTTCCAAAGGCTAAATGTCAGTGTGCTACCGCCTCGTTAATGACACAACCAGGAATCCGTTTTATCGCTTTAAAACACATTCAAAAGTCCAACAGCAGCGGGGACATTTTAATCACAGCATGTTCAGATCACAGTCTCTCTACTGTGGCAGATATGTTATTTAGTTTTCAAACATATGCACATTCAAGTCAGGCCCCTGAAGTTACCTGCAAAGCATAACAAGCGTGAATATGGCTTTTCACCGTTCCTGTTGTGAACTTGAAGTATGGGTCAGCCCGTGCTGTTAGGAGACCAGCTGGATAGAAAAGGCCCCGGTTCTGCTTTAACAATGGCACCGTGAGCGGAGCCGACCCACTGTGACAGAGACATCAAAAATGAGCCAAACATAATTAGCATTGAAATAGTCAGCGTGTGGGGGTGTTTTATGTGCAAAATAATACCTCATCAACATCAGCAACAGCTATTACAAGATGACGGAAGGCCTCTATTGATGAGCGCGGCCCAGCACGGAGCGCACCGTAAATCACCGTATGATCCCTCTGAGGCTTAAATTGGCCTTTTTATTTTTCTGAGAATACTGCATGGTTATGAATGCAATTTAATACACAGTGTAAGCTCAGGTACATTTTCTTTCCATATCCAAAAGTAGCTTTTTAACTCCATTACTGATGAAGCGTCAAGGAAAAATTATTGTTGACAAGGACAGCCTAGCGAGAGGAGATTCACCTCCTGGGAAAGGGGAGTTTCAGAACAGCTTTGTCTTGGAAATGTAGCACCAGTTCATTAAAGGTTAATGGTGCATTGGTGATAAGTTTTATCCACCTCCTCTCTTCCGGACTAATGGTGCTCTGCTCGCATGTTGACATTTTTCAGATAGGATTGGATGTTTGAGTCTTTGGATAAGGTGCGAAGGGTTTGCTGGTGGCCAATGCAGCAATAGCTACAGTTGTTTGCGGGGAAAATGCCAAAAGTTCTTCGAGACATGATTTACAACTCAAGGCACCTGTACTCTCGTCTCACCAGACATGTCAGTAAATCGTCTTGTATTGCAAGGATAAATCTAAGACACCATGATATGTTTATAACCCCGTGTCTCAGCTTGCTCTAGGCACCAGCACTGGATGTCATGATGTTGCAATACTGAGGCTGAGACATTCTTGATGTGAGACATATGTCTAAAAAATGCAAGATTATCAACTTAAAAGTTAGCTCTCCCACTGGGCATTTTACATGTGGTGGGAGGACGTACTGTCATATCTCAACAACCGCATTGGCAATGATTACAAAGCAAAAATTGTAAGAACTTAGATGGCTTTGTAATGTATAACGCATGGAGGCATTATGTTATCTGGAAGTAGTTGGGGCCACTGCACCATTTATTTTCAAGCGTTTTAAAATGGAAAGTGGTGAGAGATAGGAGTTTATAGTGCTTATATATTAGCTCCGGAGGGAAGTGACTGCAGTTAACAGTCCTGGCCACCGGCCAGTGTGATCTAACTTCTTTATAAAGGGAGAGCTGGGATTTTTTTTATATAGGGTAGAAATAGCAAAGATATTAACTCCAGCCATATTAAACAATAGGTGCTCTGTTAAGATGTAGCAGCCAATGAAAGTATACCACACGTAAATAGTTTATCCTACTTCCTGCTCAAATAACATTATTGTTTTTCATTTCATTTCTGCATGGTTGACAACACGTGGATTGCACAAAAGTAGTATTTTTGTCTCTTGGTGGCTTTTAAATACTTGTATCAATGGGTGAAAGAGTAGTTTTTGTTGTTTTGTTTTGCCCTAACCAATCAGTAGCGACTGACATATCTGTTCCTCTGACATTATTTTCTGTTGACGTGAAAGCTGAAGTCACCAATTAAAGCAATATGTCAATTCACAGCAAGAATTGTTATTTCTACAACTTGACTTGCAAAAACATGCACCGGCTGTGTCAATCTCATACACCATTGTTCCCATTTTCTGTCACTATTTTTTTATTGATGTAGCTAGCAATCTATGTAGGATGATGTCTCCATTATTGAACCTACCTTATAAACTTTTTATTTTGGTTGTTGAGTCAACAGCCATCAAGAGAGCATGACACCCAGCCCAGACGCCCAGAAAAAAAATGTTGGCATTGGACGTTTCTGCCAAACCATGGATACGCTGATTGTCGATGTTTTTGGATTCGGTAAGAGCAAGTGACGTAGTAAACTGAGCAACCGTTATTAAAAATTTATGAGGTATAATAACAAGTAACAAGCAAGAAAGTCCACAAAAGGGCGGGACTGCCCATTGTTCTGATGGCCCATTATTCCGAAACTCCAATGGTGCAAAAAATGTCCCATTGGACTGAAAGCCCATTTGTCCAACAGCCGTTATCCTGAAAACAAACCCCCATCCTTCCGAAGGCTCATTGCTCCAAAAATGTCAAACAAACATAGGACTTTCACCCAGGAGACCGCTAGTCGTGTAAAACCAAAAGTCACTGTTGACTTTACGCTTGTTGCATAACGTTAAGTAAGAAAGTCCACTAAGGGTGGTTGTGATTTATTTATGCTAGTTTGAACACATACCATGGTCTTTTTTCAAACCATAACCAAATAGTTTTGTTACCGAAATCTAATGATTTCACAACATTAACCACGTGGCATTGCGCTTTTTCTGCAAGCTTGATACAAGGCTGATATCAAATGTATTCATGGAATGAATTTCTGGATCAGAGATGTCGACATTCAAAGTATCCGTGGTTTGTAGAAACGTACAATGCCAACTCTTTTTTTTTTTTTTGACGACTGGGTAGCAACATCAGACCTATTTGAATTGCCGAGCAAATCAGAGATATGCAGAGATTCACAGGTCTGGAACCAGGCTAAGAAATCACAAAAAGTAGATACTAGTACCCATTTCTTGCCTATATTCCTTTACATTTTGGCAAATTGGCACCATTAAAAGTATACCAAATTAGCTATTTGCAGTTCCTTTTTGCAATATAGTCATGGATGTACAAACAACTCTCCCTGGATGATTTTAATATTGAAGAAATGGGTTTAATTGGGTTGATTCTTAGGCAAGTTCTGAAGCTTTTTTCTGCAATTTCTAAGTGGATTCATGAACTAAGGGATATCTCAGATGTCCAGACTATTCCGTCTGGACATCTGAGATAATGATATCCCTTGGGAAGGGTAGGTCACATTGAATGATATCCATATGTGTTTCAAGTATATGTTTTAAGATTTGACTGAGTTATGACTCAGAGAAACAGTATGATTTTTCTCCTTCAACTCTCCTGTGCCCCTCTGGGGAGGCTTTCGGCGTTCTCTTTTAGCTTTGACCTGTGCTTGAGGGTGTGTTGAGCATCATATAGAAACACCTAGCCTCATTTGGGAGTGTCTCATCCAGCACGTGAGAAACAACCTCCGATAGTTCCATAGAAAAACTCAAAGAAGCTGCAGTGTGCTGTTCTTTATTGGAAGTTACCCTGACGTGAATTTCAGTGCTGAAGCAACACTGCCGGCTCAAAATAGCCTGACTGGTCCCCGCCCAACCTGCCAACGGCCTCGCTTGCAATGTGGCAGCTGCTAATTTCACTGCTAATATGTGCGTTGGTGGCTATTAATGTTTTGTGAACAAATTATTGAGATGGTATTAATTACACTATATTAAAAGGATGTGTTAGATATTTATGGAGAATCAGGTTGTGTATGTTTTGCTGCAGTGGTGCCACCTATACCTGTTTTCATTTTGTAACATACTGCAGGCCTCAGTCTGTATCAGCAGAATATTTAAACATTTTTCATATTCATCCTGTGGCAGATTACAGTGGTCCAGCTCCCTGTACATCTGTCCTTACCCTGACCATTCGAGTCTGGTTCAGCTCAGCCACCGGGCCGCACATAAACCTGTCAGCGGAGAACTATTACCTGCAACTTCCTGGTCATCTACAAACTTTCATTTCTTTGGCCATGGGGCAAAATCATCTTTGACTCGTCAAACCCTGTCCATGCACTCTTCCAGGTCCTCCGGCACTTATGGGCAGAACCACAACATTTAGGCTCACTAACAACTTCTTCCCTCTTGCATCTGCATTACAGAATAGTTCATCCACAAACCATCAACTGGCTAAAGGAGAAATTGGGCCTCATGCAGCAAAATTTTCTTAAATTAATTTTATATTTTCTCTTGATTTTCTTTCAACAAGTCAAACCCAGATGCGCTGAACATGCTTCTTACCAGGTGTGCTGAATGATGAATCCCAGTTGATCATAAATTGAAGGTGTGTGGCTGATTGGTTATTATTAGCATAGGTAATGCCCCTAAACACTACATACTGGCAGCTGTTGAGTCGTGTGCAAAAACTCTGGCACGTGCCCAAGAATTGAAGAGATGCCACCAAAAAAAGGCTGTAAGAAGAACGTAGAGAGTCTTAATTGGGATCAGTGGACCAATGGTATTTCTTTAATAACACAATCATTACAATTACTCTAAAACATATAATAATCTAAATTTGATTATATGATATTCATGTGTTTTTTTTATGTTCCTCAAATTTAAAACTCAGGTTTTTCTTGTGTTGAACAAACAATAAGTGGACTGTGAAAATAAGATGTTTTTTCTTATCTTGGTAAGAGTGCTCTAAACCACTCAAATGTTCTCTTCCCTAAGAGAAGAGCAAAAATAAGAAAGCATTGCTGAATCCCAGAAATCAATGGGTACTAACAAAGAAAAGAACAAATCGTGGATATGAACAAAAAGAGAGAATTTGTTTGTATATCCCTTCCTGGCCCAATGTCTGTTACGCAGCACGGAGAAAAGGAAGGATGTGGAGGTAACACAGGGTTCACTTCCAATCTCAGAATCACAGAGCTCCAATTAATACCTAAAGCACAACTACCACTGTGTATGCCAGGTTACCTTCACACTGGTTTCACACCCCGCCAACTAAGTGCAAAAAGTATTTTCCAGTCGTTATTGCAGTCACCTTTGTATTATCATTGAGTGATATGTGTGATATCATGAGCACTGTGCCTCATTGTGGCACTTTAAATAGCGTACTTATGGCACACATCATATCCGACTACAATGCTTCTCACACTTGAATCTATTCTACACTGTTTTTTACACATCCCCGGAGCCAGGTTTTTTTTTTCTCAGTGTGTGTATTTTTGGCAAGCTGCATGCAGTTTGCTGTACCGAAGGTTCAAATGTTGTGAACTTCAAACCCACCATGGGCTGATGTCTTTAAAGGGGTCACAACATGCTCAATGTCAGGTTCATTCTTGTATTTTTTGTTTTCCACTCGAACATGTTTACAGGCTTTAATGTTCAAAAAACAATGTTTTTCTCATACTGTCTGTCTGAAAATAATCTGTTGGGTGACATGGATGGAAGACATTTGACATTAATTTAAAGGTTGAGTCTTTGAAAGATAATGAATCACTAGATTTGCTGAACATATACAGATACAACTATAATAAATTCCCTTTTTTTCATACTTGTTACAAAGGTATAAGAAATGATAAAATGAGTAATACCAAGTTGCATAAAGTGGGCATAACAAAGACACGTTCCTATAATTTTTACAAAAGTTCTCCAAGCTAAACGTCAAAATACGCTGTAATGACGCATTACTCTACGTCTTTTCTGATGTGACGCTGCTACCGACAGGACAACATCACCTATCTGTGCCTTCAGTTATAAACCACTGTTGGGAAATTATATTTATGGAAAGATTGTCGTCATGTTTTGTATTTTTTTTCCTATACAAATTTGTTTTACTGGGACATCACATCTAACACAGCATCCGAAAGTAGAAAGATGTCTAGTTTTATATTTCATCAAACAGAAACACTGATTTACATACAGATGAACAAAGTAAGACCAATATAACATAAAACTTAAAATGAAAACCGCCCATCCACCCGCCTCCAGTTTGTCCACTTTAACAAGATGAATTAATGATTCGTAACATATATAGTGTATAGCTAGCACACATAATCATTAAGGCTGTCAAAGTTAACGCGATAATAACACGATAACGCAAATTTGTTTTAACAGCACTAATTTCTTTAAGGCACTAACGCAACTTGAGTTTTTTAGGATGGAGCAAGCTAGAGTGAAGATACTGGTATCAAATGAAACAAGAAGGAATCCATTGGTACAAACCATGTAATTTGTGTTGTTAATTGATTTCCAATAATATATATGAACATATGTTTGCATAAAGCAGCATATTTGTCCACAACCATGTTGGTAAGAGTGTTAAATACTTGATAAATCTCCCTTTAAGGTACATTTAGAACGTATAAAAAAAATTGAGAATCGTGATTAAATATTTGAATCGATTGACAGCCCTAATAATTAGACATGTTCAGCATCTTAAAGAATTCATGGCACTGCTACAGAAGTGCAGTTGGATACAAAATGATGGGAAAGTGCATTTCTATGAGAAGAGGATAGGTTTCCATGTAATGTAAAATTTCTTAGTCGACCCTCTGAGGGAACTTGATTTTTTCCAGTTCAAGGAATGACATTAGATTAGTCTGCCAAGAGCATTCTGCTGGGGGCTTAGGTGATTCCCAGTGTAGAAGGATGCATCTGCTGCGATAAGAGAGGCAGGTCATTTCATTTCTTTTTAGTAAACTCAGGGTAGTTAAAGGGCACTCCAAAAATGGCAATGAGTGGGCACGGTACAATAGTGGTCATGCTTTTTAAAAACAATGCTGGCTGTCAGTTGGAAACAGGAAAGGAACAGTGTGTTATAGTCCAATGTTTTGTTCTGTGGGCAACCTCGAGGTCTGAAAATGCAGAAGTGCCTCAAACTTGCATTCTTTTAAACAGCCAGCAGAGGTCGACTCCTCTGGTTGCAAAAACAAGTCTGATTGTATAGAAATCTATGAGAAAATGAGCCTACTTCTCACTTGATTTATTACCTCAGTAAACATTGTAAACATGAGTTCATGGTCTGAATCGCTAGTTTCAAGTCTTCATCAATACAGCATGATGTTCATTTAGTTGTCGACAGCTTCAAAACGGCAGTCCACAAACCAATGAATGACGTACTACGTCCACTTCTAGGGTTTTGTTGACCCATCCATCCGCCCCAACCTCCTTCCCACACGGACTTTGTCGCTCTATAATAACATCACCTGACTTCCTCCTGTGCTCCTGTCACAATAACTACGGCCACTAGCGCTATCACTACGGCCACTAGCGCTATCACTTGAATGTAAACAGATGACGTCTTGGGGCACTTCTGATGCTGTCCTTTTTCTTGGACTCCAGTCTCTTTTTACACAGTGCGACATTGATAGATCTATTTTGTTGGATTCAGTTTTATTTTGAGGATGTTGTTCTACTTCAATAGGCCATGCCAGAGGAAACACTTGTAAGAAATGTGTAGAAGGGAACTATTATTGGTGATTTGATTTTATTGTATCTCAGCTGGTACTACTGCTTTCAAAGAACTACTCTAGATTGGAGCTAGGAGCTTTTTTAAGCATCAAACACCTGACCAGCCTTGATATGGGACACTATTGTTCCATTGAGGCAGCATCTGATACAACCAAAAAACTAATTGGGTGCATCAGGGCTATAACGCTGAATGTTCTGGCAGCGCTCTGGCCCAGTCACGACTCCGTTGCAGTTTCAATGTCCACTGGTAAACATTTCACAAGCGGAGCATCTGTTCTTCGGCAGCCACATTTTAGAGTTGTTTTGCCAATTTTTTTTTCGTATTTTATAAGCATAAATACACATTTGCAGGTCATTTTGATGCGGCAACAGATTTGGTAACAGATGCTTTGTTGCTTTTAACCTTGTCTGCCATCATCTTAAACGTCTATAGCCGATCTCACGGCACAGCTGCTGTCATTAACCTGTACTTTTGTTTATTTAGTCTGACAATGTTGTGATCGTAACAACCTGGTTAAGTACGAGAATGAGAAATAATTAGTAGCGATAGGCAGAAGTGGTGGCACGAGGTAAAAAGCAAAAACAAGGACAAACAAGTAAAAAAAAAAACATGCTGCCTCATGAGAAGTCTGAACAATGAGAGCATGTTGATATTGTGACAATTGTCTCCTGAGTCACTTTGTTTCTCAGGAATTGAGTAACCTCGGAAGCCAACAAGAAGACAAGTTGTTTGGCAGCTAATTGAGGAGCTCTGAGCTTGTGCCAGAGTTGTGTTGAGGAGCTCCGTCTGGTTTTAATTAATACCAGTGGACCTCCAAAGGCCTCTGAGTGAGAAGTCATGGAAGACAGGCGCTCACTCAACCATAGAGCTACAGGGGTCTGCACACACCAGATAATTGTATTGATGTTTTGGTAGACTACACAGTACTGTATTAATGTTGTTGGTGGACTTACTTTTTTTGGCATCGTTACACTGTCCTCTGTCAAACACCCGTTTGTTATCTTTTGATGAATTGTATAATGGGACGCTCTTATTTCAGTAATTACTGCTGAGCCCAAACCATTTAGCGGTTGAGCTCTGCCTTTGGTCCGTGTTTGGATCCATGTGGTTTCTTAACTGAAAAATGTGCTGTTTTCAGAACGTTCCCGTAGCCTTATTGAGATTAATGTTGTTGTGATTACCTGTGTTACGGGCCGAGAGTGAATCGGGGTGGAAGGGGCAGTCAGGAAAGCAATGCTACAATTTACTGCTAACTCTGCGGGCGGCGTTGTGAGACAGGGACTGTTCACTTGTTAACCCCCGATTGCTGACCCTGACACCCAGCCTGCGTCTTCAAACGTTCAAGCCAGGTTTCTACATTTCACAGTGGCAGAAGGAATAATTAGTTATATTGCTCTTTTGTGTCCAGCTGTGCAATATTGTCTTGGCTGGCTTTGGGCTAGATCAGTCGGCTTTGCTACAGGAAAATGTTCGAGAGTCGGTGTAATGACTACAGTCAGACACCCAAACTGTACTTCTAATTAGAATTTTTCGGTGACTGATTAGAAACGAGATCATTTTATTGCCACTATGTTAGAAGACTGCTTCTCTATACAGGGGATTGATGTATTAGATTCTTGCAAGTTACTCTTTAGATTCTTCCTTTTCAAACTTTCTTGCTGAAGCTACACATACCGAGCCGAGCAGAGATTGCGGATAAATCGCTATTCTCAGCTTACAGAGAGCCGTGAGGCCCGGGGGGCGAGCGTGTGCCTTAATAGATGGTTAGTGATATACATAATATTTCAGTTTTGACAGCAAATCTGTTCTTAAGTTGCCGTGACAGCCACTCAAATCCATGCCAGAGAGCTATCAAATGGAATGGATTATTCCCCGCGTTCGCTGTCTACAAACCAAACTGAGCGGGGCATGACACAGTTCCTCTGGCAGTGGTTTGTGGGGTGGCATGCTGCCAAGGAACAAAGGCCCCAGCTTGGCAGGGCCATGTGATGGAACAACAGGAACATCTTCATAGCCCCGGCTCAACTTTCAAAAATCGCACAGGTAAAGAAAAAAGCAGCTGTGCCC
>CAKALG010034438.1:0-14885 GCA_916700815.1 Helicolenus hilgendorfi | reverse complement strand
ATAAACTTTATTTGTATAGCACTTTTCTTAACAATGTTACAAAGTGTTTCACAAAAGAAAAGAAAACCAAACAATGGAGGTAAAATGAGAATCAGACCAAAGGACATGAGCCCAGAGGAAGTAAAAACATGAATACGATCAGATAAATAGGAATGAGACATAAAAGGCAATAATACATAATGCAATACACAATAAAGCAATAGATAGATAGATAGAAAGAGATGTATCTATGTGGAAACTATTACTACCATTCTGCACAAACTACTCGATTTTAATGTTAAGTGAATTTCTATAGTTGGAAAGAGAGATAACTGGTTGCTCGGTGTGTTCAATCGTAAGGCAAAACATGTCAAGTGCTCTTGGAAAACGGGGGAAAAAATCAGGATAAACAGGAAGGCAATGCAGGCACTCCAAAATATCAAAAAAGTAGCAACGAGGAAGAGAATATATTGAAAAGCCTTTATTGTAGTGGCTAAATCATATAAAAAGCCAACATGTTTCGACCACTAAGGTTTGTTTGTAAGCCCTGACGAAGACCTACAGTGGTCGAAACATGTTGGCTTTTTTAAATAATTATGTATTATCCTGAGTTTCTGTAGTGTCATGCTTGCAAAAGACAGATAATTAAGTGAATCAATGACATTTTAAATCACTTCTCAAAACTTTTTTATTATTAATGTTATTGACTGTATTTATTTTTCTCTTATTCACTTATAGGGTATTTTATAGTTGTTGTTTTTTTCCAATTTTATTTTTAATTCCTAATTTTAAGTCCTTAAATGTTTTAATCCTGGTTCTACAATGTAAAGCATTTGGTAACTTTGTTTTGCTGTATAAATAAAGTTAATTATTATTATCTTCCATGGCCCCCCACAAATGCACCATACTTGTATCTATCTATCCCTGCTGAAAAACAGACAACCAGCTCTCCAAGTGTTTGAATAGAAATAGAAACACGCCCATCCTCTTGTTGACAGATTGATGTGTGTAATTCCTCCCGCAGGAGGTCGCTGCTCTCCTGGATGAGAGGATTCTCTCCCACAGCCCGAGTCTGGCTGGGTTGAACACATTCACCGTGTGGATCCAGAGAAAATCACCACGGACAGACACGGACTAGGAGACAGTGTTTTTGTGACCGTGTACCAATGTGTAAATATGTTCTATTATTAAACCCGGCGGAATCATCTCATGGACACAACAACAGTGGATCGAAAATGAGGGAATAATTTGTAGGAGGAGGAGGAACACTGGCGAGGCTCGTCTAACGTTTTTGTGTTGAACTGCCGAGTGGGATCACACAGCTGCTGCTGCTGGCTACGAAAAATGTCGGGAAAAATAGAGAGCAAGCAAGGTAAGTCCTGCCACACTGCTGCTCCACCTCGGGATATAACGGTATTCCTCACACCGGGAGCTAGTGGATCAAATGTAGGGTGGAACAATACATAAACGTGGCTCCAGATACTGTGGAGGAATATGTTTATGGAGGTTTAATTGGGCCTTTATGGAGTCTTTTCTCTCGGCTATCCAGTTAAAATAATCAGCTAGCTGGAATTAGCTGTACTAAATGGCTTTTTCTGTACCTATTTCAACCTTAAACCCACCATACACAACTAAATATTTAATATTATTAAGTGTATTTACTATAAAGATGTTAAACTAGCTTAGAAAACACACAATTATAAACGTGCTATCATTGTGTATAGCTTAACCGGCATATATCACCATTCACTCAAATATCTCTCTAAAACCCCTGGTTTCATTGTTTTAGTAGCATTGATAACATAAGTGAATATCTGCTTTTCACTTTAAACATTTAAAACAATTACATTAATGAGCAATATGATGTTTTAAAATATTTATTCTGCTTCTTAGTTGGTCGTTAAGCTGACATTTCAGATGGGTTTCTAACGGTGGCTAGCAACGGTTAGCTTTTCACCAAGGCCTATGGAAGGAGGTGAGGACACGGGTCTTGTTGTCAGGGGTACGACGCATGCGCAGTGTAACTCAATTTCGATGAGTAAAGGCGCAGATTTTACTGCGCATGTGCAATACCCCCCGGAGATATGACGCGTTGATGACGCATGATCCATTCTCCTCTCCATAGGCCGTGCTTTTCACTAAGCTAACGCTAGCTACGTTGTTACCTAGTAGTCTACACTGGAGGAGTTGCGTTCACGCCCAAAGACTTGTCGTGGGTTTTTTTTGTGATGTTGTGTTGATTTTTCAGCATTGTGCACGTGGCATTTTTCTTTGCTTTAATGTCTACGAAAAGGGCCAAAATACGTTTCTGATCTTCTGCTATGTTATGAACCATCCAGACCTCTCAGGTTCATCTGGATCAGGTCTGCTTAGTGTCCCCAAGAGTCAGAACTAAACATGCAGAAGAAGCAGTGTTCAGTTTTATGCACCAAATATCTGGAACAAGCTCCCAGAAACCTGCAGGACCAACTCCAACTCTGAGTTATTTTAAATCAAAGCTTAAAACTTTCCTGTTTGCTGCTGCTGCCTTTTATTAAACCAGATAATGATCTTATACTGCACTGAGCTTTTGACTCGAGTGTGTTATATTCTATTTGAGCTTCTATCCTAACTTTTATTTTTAGCTTGTTTTTATTTTCTAATCATTAATGTTTTTATAACTGTTTTAATTATGTCTTAATGTTCTTTTGCACTTTGTTGCAATGTTTTGTCTTGAATGTAAAGCACTTTGTATTGCCCTGTTGCTGAAATGTGCAATACAGATAAAGCTGCCTTGCCTAGCCTTGCCATACTAGTACTGTTCATTT
Source organism: Helicolenus hilgendorfi (assembly GCA_916700815.1). Taxonomy (NCBI): domain Eukaryota; kingdom Metazoa; phylum Chordata; class Actinopteri; order Perciformes; family Sebastidae; genus Helicolenus; species Helicolenus hilgendorfi. The sequence continues at coordinate 12,099 of CAKALG010034438.1, read as the reverse complement.
AGTATGCAGCTTTAAAGACAAAGCAGTGCAAGAGTGCAACGAGTATGCGAGAGGAAACAGGGTGGTCTCGGGTATGCCTTTTGCAAGGAAACTTTATACCCACTTTGCATCCCACTCCACCAGCTGTCTCCCCTGCTTCGCTCCACATAACAGTCCTGTCCCGGTGATGCCTGCAGTAAATGGACACACCAACCAGCACATACACACACTCAGCTCCCAGTTATAACAGGCGGGGAGGGGAGTGTCATCCACCACTAGCTCAGTCATTCTTCATAGGCGTAAAAGTTTCCGATTCCTTTCAGTGTCTTGCAGACAGATGACTACATATGGTCACAGCTAAATGAAAACTCAGAGGCAGTGTAGACTAGGGGATGTCACGGTACCAGAAATCTAGTAGTCGATACCAATACGAGTGAATTTACACGATTCTCTCCGGTACCAAAGAAAACGAGTACCATCACATTTTTAAAATTTTGGTACCGAGTTGGTACTGAAGTATCGGTTCTCGTGACATCCCTAGTGTAGACTATGGGGCTGGCACGATACACCTATCTCGATACTTGGGAGCCGATTCGATATGTATTTCGATTTTTAAGTATTGCGATTCTACAAGCACTGCAATTCGATGTTATGATTTATTGCGATTTCTTTGTTAACTTTTTAAACACTAGAAGATGGGAAGGTCGTATTCACGCGGATCAGAATAAACAGAGCATTACTTTCCTGCTAATGTCCAAATCTTTGCATCAAAATAAGACTGGTTCTCATTCACAGTGCATCTCTTACAGGCAAAATGAAATAGTACCAAAATGTTTTACCCCCAAGTTAAATCAACAGAGCACACGTTGTGCTACATTCCTGTTAATTAACAAATCTTTGCATTAAAATAAGATTCAAAATAAGGTTCTTCTTCACCTGAATTCAGTGCATTTTCATTTTGCCCATCTGATCTACAGTATATTACTTTCCTATTCTGGACTGCAGCCGCGACATTCAGGAAGGTTTTTCACAGGCTGTGCGCTAGTGATGCGCGGGTCGACCCCGTGGGTTGACCTGTGGTTTGAGTGAGCTTGAGTTACTACAAAATATCTCGGGTTCGGGCGGGGGAGAAAGAGTGACAAAGCAGCGTTCTGAGTAAGTTATTAATAACTTACAGAAACATTGCGAACAATGATCCACCTTTTCTTCCCCTCTTTCTGTCTCTCTCAAACAAACACACATTAAACAGGAACATCATTTTTCTGTGCCACCACCACGTAATGCGCTGTCAAGAGGTCGTGGTCATTTCATGTATGTCTGTGAGATCACGTTGTTTAGGAAGCGCTTGATTTGATAAGTAGCAGAATTTTCTATGAGTGGAGCACACATTTTAAATGTCAATATCGCAGTCGATCATGTACATTTAATTGTGGGAAGCCAAAATCGTGATCATGATTTAATATTCAATTAATTGTGCAGTCCTAGTTCCTAGTTATGTTTACCAGGTCATTTGCTGGCCTGCAGTCTTTGCTCTCTTTCACATGTAACCATCGATCCCGATTATTTACGCAGAGACACACTTGTGCTGGATGCCAGTGAAATGGAAAGAGGGGGCAAGGCTGGGGGCCACTAAAAAACTGTGCAGCAGGCATAGCTTCAGTGTCAGCTTGTTAAGCCTTTTCCTCTGAGAGAGAGAATGTGTGTAAGGATTGGAGGAAATAGATGGTGTTAAAAGGAGACGGTTGTCTATGTGGGCTTAGGCTGTGGAGATTCGACAGAAAGGGGACCAGTTTTAGACCTCGACAGAAGGAGATTAATTCACTGGTGTCTCGAGGAGCAAATTAAAAGGGAAAAGATTTGGATAAAGTGAAATAAAGTTCTTGGCTTTAAGTAGGGATTCCTGCACATGGTTAAGGCTTAAATAGTGATGATGCAAATGGTTACCATAGGACACAGACCATGCAGGACTATCAATGCACACATGGGACACCAAGCTCCAGCAGGAGACTTATGGCCAGCATTTCTTCCAGAGTCACTAGCTGCATCAACATACTCCCTTATCACCATGGATACTGTGTCCTGCTGTCACCAACTTGTCCTCTCTTGGGGTGTAAACACACTGTTACCTGTTTAGAGCCTCTTCTCCCGCTTTGTGTGGAGCTTTTAGTCAGGATGTCATCACCTAGAGAGTCACGTGGGCGGTTCTTGAGTCTGTTTCAACACCGAACCCCATTCTGTGTATACGCACCCACATGACTTCATCACTCAGGCAGCCCGAACTGTAATCCATAAACACATTCAGAGTCTGGGGTGGTGTTGCCCAGAAGAGCAGCAGTAGAACTCATCTCCAATGCTTTCCTCAGAGGAAATGAACTGGGTGGAGAAGACTAAAAATATATGCAGTTTTATTTGTAAATTCACACTTGTGTACTGTGTTTGGACTTGTTTAAATGGACTCACAAAAGGGGGCAGTCAGGTGAATTAGATTGTGAAATGAAAATAATAAGGAAGGGTTTTACACATGGACTGTACATAAGGTGTGTTAAAGGTTCTCTATACCAGTGGTTTCCAATCTTTTTCTTAGAGGACCCCTTTTCTATCATTGAGTAAACTGACAACCCCTGACTAAGTGACATTTAATAGCTATTTTATATTACATTCAATGCATAACAATAATGATGCAGAACAACTGATAAACTGTATAATTGACCCAAATAGTGAATGCAATAGGAAGTTTGTGTAAAACAAGTTACTTGGATGAATTTTGAGCAGATTATTTCCTGTGAATATTGCATCAGAGATTAGTTTTCCTGTTATTTATTATGTGTATTTTTTTATTTTTAACAATCATACATACTTAATAGGCTTCTTTTTTGACACATTTTCTTCTCCCTCACGCTTGGCCATTGCTCTATCAGCTCTTCGGTTGCTTTAATGGCATACTTTTCTAATTTTAAGTGTATATTTTAAACAACAACAAAAATCGGGGAATCTCTAAAAGTTATATTTGTTATTCTTTTTTCTGCTGATCTGATCCGATCCGCGACTCAAAACCGTGATCCGATCTGTTGCGCCATGCTAACATGCTGCACATGACTCTCCTACTGAGTTATTCAGACAGAAATTAGTAAAATTGCTCATTGTTTATTATGTGTTTTTGTCTAATGTGATGCTTTTAAAGACCTAAACACTCTGGAATGATTCCACTGTTGCAGTTATAGTTGGCAGGGATACTTTGAATGCAACACCCTTGAAACAAGCTGTGACACAGAATTTAAGTAAAGCAAACACTTTTAGCTTCACAGAATAAACCCTGCATCTAGTTTACAGGAACACATTGCTGTAGAAAATTACAGTAGTGATTAGCAATGCACATCTGTTGTGACTTTACTTTTTTTGTGCTGAGACAAGTGTGTGTGTCCTTTGTATGAACTCTTCATTCACATGAATAATTCTAAAATTGAATAACTTGACTACAACTTATAACAAGCTGCTCCTCGTTGCCAGAATATGTGCACTGTGCTCATTTTACAGACTATAAAATCTGTTTTATTCTCAAGATAAGTAAAAGTTTTAAAGCTCAAATTTCTGGTGTCCTCTTCCATGTTGAAAAATGTTATATTACAAAATATAAAATATCTCCGTCCACACTCAGACGTAAAAACAACTCCAAATGCTCACCATAATATTTACATGTCACCACAAGTGAGATCACATGTTAAGGTTCAAGGAATTAAATAACGCCACCGACAACCCTACACTCATCGCCGCCACACACACACGGTCTGTCAGGCACTCACTAAAGTTACGCCAGGCAGACACACAGCGACAACCTGCTTAACTAAACTAAATGTGCGGTGGAGAGTTACTGGGAAAGTGGCCTCCTGTGACTGGAACATGTCATCGAATGTAAATTAGTAATTAGTCCGAGTGGTGCTAACAAAACGTAAAAAAGCCGGTAGTCTGCCATCTTTGTTATTGTCCTGGCACATGCTTATTACACAAAGCAACAATGGGCATGCGCGAAATGAGGAGAGGACGTCATTGTTTCCCAAACGCTCCATTTTAAGCGTTCACACAGATGCAAAGTAATCAGAGTTAATCAGAAAAACGTGCAACCGGGAAGGCGTTTTAAAACACGTTTTTGTGACCCCAGACTCCGTTTGCGTGTGGACGAGAGGCCAAAATGTGGAGGAAAATGTTTAAAAATATCTGTATACGTGTGGACAGGGCCTTAGTAGGATGCTTGTGTTGCTGTTCACGGTTATATTTCTATCAACGAAAACGCCTTTGAGTGTTTTCTCTGTTTGAGAAACTTTACAGCAAGAAACACACAACTCCTAAAAGAAACAAACCATAATTAAGACTTCATGTTTCTATTATTGCAATTTTTGCAGTTGCGAAACGTGTCCTTATTCTCCCCACAGAGACTGGGGTTGTGACATAACAGTTTTGGCGTGTCAGTGTTGGTAACAACGTTGTGGCAGTAGCACAATGTTTTATTATTAGCCTGCAGACTCCTCTCTTACTGGACAGTCAATGGTAGTAGCCAGCCACAGCGGAACTGATCCATCAGTTCCTTATTTTAGACTCCCTGCCCCCCGCCTGCACAGTGTGGGAGTGTGTGTGTCTGCGTATTTGCCTTTGAAAGGGTTCAGCCGTAATGCAAAGAGTTTACTCTCAAGCATTCCTGGAGTTAACACTGAAGTGTAAGTCATTTTGATGGCTTTTTGTTTGCTAAGTGGCTACTGCATCACTTCAGACTGAAATATCTTCTTCTTCTTCTGATGTACAGAAATAGCAAGCCCCGCATGCCTTAGTCACCAAAACTCTGAGCAAGAGCTGAAGCAGTCGTGATTACAAAAGGGTTCCCCGGGTGATTAGGTTTACGCACATTGCTGATGAGTGATCACCCAGGGCAAAGCAATGGGTCTCGGTTTGACATGCTGCAATTTTGAGGTTTGATGGCAGAAAGCATTTCACCCTCCCTCTCCCACAGAATGAGAGGCTTGCTGTTCCCATATAGGTTTAGCTGTGTTGTAATTAGTTTGTGAGTGTGTGCTGTGTATGGGAAAGCAAAAAAAAAGAGGGAGGGAATAGAGCTTAGGGAGAGAAAGAAAGAGGGTGGAGGAAGGTTGATGGGAATCGAGTCTCTGCACAGAAAAAGAAACCGGGAGAGAAATGGATGGATTTCATGTTGGGTAACGACTGCACCGAGGATATCAATGAGCAATGGAAGGCTGTGTCTGTGAAGGCAATCGGCTCTTCGTAACATGAATATTTCCAAGGCCGTTCTTCCAAGGAGCTAAAGATGGCATTTTTCTGAGATCTCATATGTAATTCAATACGACTTCCATTTACAGGTTGTGCTCTTTGCTCTTGAGTCTTCTTTCTCAGCGGGGTTCGTCTTATAAGATGATGCTTCACTTGATTTCTCCGCTGTGTGTTGGCCTACAAGCCAGAGAGCAGGTCATTTATTCCCGCAGGTGGCCTGCTCAGATCCTTGTGACTCTTCAGCACATCCCCACCTCCAGATAACTGTGGGTTGGGCCCTCTCCAGGCGGCTTAGACGGCCTCGCTCAGACGTTCTGTGCAGGATTATGTGATTCTAGACATATTTACAAGAAGAATTATTTAATCGACTCTGGTAAAGCTTTTCAATTCCTCTTGCCTTCTCTCCGTGCTATTTGTGGATCTTTCCTCTGCTGCGAAGAGTGTCTGAGTCAAGACAGGATGATCATGCGGACCAGTCAGTTTGTGACTAACTCTCAGCAGTGCTATTGAGTGATAGCTGTGAAAATGCCAGCCTGACCAGCAAGTCACACAAAACGTATAGCCGTCAGTATCACTCCAGGACCAGTAGCTGTGTGTGGACTCAGGCCTCTTGGATGGGCAATATAAGCTGGAGGAGCCAGGCCTCCTCAGAGGACACAGACTCCTCTCTACAGGGGGATCTAGATGAGGACACAGGTAAAGACACACACACATATATACAGTTCTTCTCCTGAGGCATGCATGGTGGACTGTACTTGCTGTTTTCTCAATAGTATTGACATTAGTCCATAACTATAGAGTAAACGCGGTCAGAGCACTGGAGAAACTGTCGACCAAAAAGGTTACATTCCTTGCTTTTTATTTTGGGTATTTCAACGATAAATATAACAATGATGAAAATGAATATAGCTTTTTGCAGTGTTAATCTAGATAACGAAAACTATGACGAAATATGTTCGTCAACGACCTTTTTTTCCATGACTAAGACGAGACGCCACTAACGGTGACGATATATAACATGCTATATCGTTGCCGAAAAAAGACGAGACTAAAATGTAGTTTAAAAACATAAAAAAACTCTCTTTATTTTTGTAACTGAACTGCGCATCATTAATGAGCGCAGTCAGGACCAAACAGGACTAAGATTAAGTATAAAAAATAGCTGACAAAATTAAGAGAGAAACACCTTTTTACTAAAATGTAATGACTTTTCGATGACTTACACTGGACTAAAATGTTTTGCGTTGCCGTCGACTAATACTATGAAGGATACAAATGACTAAAATGAAACTAACTTACATTTTTGTCTTAGGACTAAGATGCAAGCTAAAACAGCTGCCAAAATGAACACTGACTTTTTGATATTCTCCGTTTTTCCACAATTTCAACGACACAGAGCCGAAACAAGTCAGAAGAATATTTGAAACGTAAATGAAAAGACTATTCGCTGCTAAAACTCATTCTCAAGCACAGGGTTCTATTACAGGACGAGCTGGTTACAGAAGTTTCATCGCATGCACACTGCATTTATTCAGCAGTTTTTTTTGTGAAATAAATGCATACTTGTATTGTTTTTTTTGGGATGTTCTTTGTTTAAGGCTGCTGTAGCCAGTTTTGGAGCTTTAATGTAAAATCGGCTCGCTGGCAGAATGAAATGCAGGGGACATTCCTCGCTGTGCTTTTTGTGTCGTGTGGCTTTATGGAAGGTGCTCATTTGCTCCGCTGAAGTCTTGGGTGGACCCAGCCCGACGAGGCTGCTCTGCAGGGCCACAGTCTTCCATCACAGGCTGCCTCTCTCCACAGTTTGTAGACAGCTTCTTTAATCTGTTGCTCATCAGGTGAGGATCTGCTAGGTGCTGTGGTCTTAATCCAGTTACACAATATTAAAAATTGGCATTCGGTTACACTGTGGGAGGTGTAATCTTGGCATCTTAAATCCAGCCTGCCTGCCCTGCTTCACCATGGTAGCTGAGCCTGTTTGTTCACCCACATGTTGGGGTTAACACTGTTTGAGTTGTTAATGTTCGCAGTGAGTTTGTGTTGCTCCTGTTAAGCTGCGTGAACAGATCCACCCTGGTGAGCCGGTAGCACATAGAGGCTCCATAATTAAGGTAGTTGAGTCCATCATTGTGTAATTGCACAGTGCAGAGTGCCATAATACCTTGTTTTGAAAACACACAGTCTGTGGTGCGCTCAGCCTAATAAATCTGTGCATTTCAGCCCAGCGGGCAGTAAGAATCAGTGTTAGTATAGGTGTGTGTGTCTTGTCTGTCTACCCTGACCTGACCTGCCCAGTCTCTGTCGCTGTGATGGCCCTCTTTGGGGAGGGCCAGAGCGAGTGATGTGTTTCAAACTGACGGACTGCATGGTGCTACAGCTGAGGAGGTCTCATTTAAGCCACAGCTGAGTCGGCCCATGCTGCAGGGATGCAACTGGTGTTTTTGAAGTATACAGTAAGGATCAGCAAGAGGTAGATTCCACTTTCCAAAGTCATGTAAGCGTAATCAGCTGATATCAATCTCTATTAGGGGTGTAAGAAAATATTAATACACATGAGTATCGCAATATTATGTTTTGCAATACTGTAACGATTCTCCAAAACGCTGCATTGATTTTTAATTAACCTCTTATAAATCTGACGGCCTGCCTGCGGACCCGGACACTATTCTTTCAGCGGTTCGATCCCCGGCTCCTCTAGTCCAGTCCTTAAGCAAGACACCATCGGTGTATTTAGAGTGGATCCCGATGGGCAAAGTTGGCACCTTGCATGGCAGCCTCTGCCATCAGTGTATGAATGTGTGTGAATAAGTGAATGCTGACGTAGTGTAAAGAGCATCGAGTGGTCGGAAGACTATAAAAGCGCTATATAAATGTCCATTTGCCATAACTACACCCTTTCCAATGTCTCTTAATCTAAATATTTACTGCTTAGACATCGAGATTGAAGAATCACTTTTCCAAACCCAAAGTCTCCTCATTCTGATACATTATAAAGTTTAATAAATCTAAGGGACAATCCTGGACATGCTCTGGGTGTTTCTGCCTTTTTATCCTGCAACATCTTCATTATATCAATTGAATGCACCAAGTTGATAGGTTTAAAAATAATCCTTGATGAGACGCTAGAACTAAAACCAGCAGGACCGAGAACCACTGACACTCGTAATGACCTTTCTTTCAGTTCTTGTTTTTTGCAGTGAGATTTCTTGAGTTCATGTTTGCGTGAGATTTGTGTTTCCCTAACATTTCGTGCAGAGCTACAACTTATTGATACATTATATTTCCATTCTAAACCAGAGCCAGTTACCGGAATGTATTTAGTCGAAAAGAAGGCAGACTCTTGCCAGTGACAGCATGTTGATTTGAATGAAGAAACACAGTATATTACATGGTTATTTAATGCACTTGTTGACTATCATCAGATAACATCAGATGCAGTATAGCCACCACTAAGAATGAAGAAAAGAAATCCCTGTCTGCATGCCATTTTCTAAGCAGTCAAAGTGAGCAGCAGGGAGAGTCAGAAATAGTGGCCTTGGTGCGACTGAGAACAACAATCTCACTGGCTGAGGGACAATGTGGAGATCCTGAAAAGAGGTTTTATGTCAAGTCGTGCCTCAGTGTGTGTGCGCTTGTGTTGAGTGTGTCAAATCATTCAGACCCCAGGGTGGCATGGCTGGGTCAGGGAGCTGGCATACAATGAAGGGGACGTCCCACAGTTGCTGACAGTTTCCGACGCCAGTCTAAATCAGGAATGGAGAGAGAGAAAAGTTGACATTGCTTGCATGCAAGTCACTGTTGTTGTCAAGGCACATGTGGGCGCGTATTTGCGTGCATGTGTGTGTGCGTGCTTGTCTGGGTACATAAATGATTCTGAATCATTGGTTTGATATCTTTTTATCATACCCAAACAATATATGACATACTTTCATCCAGACACACGCACTGTTTATTCCATCAGTGACTATGAGGGTTTAGATTTTCTGTTTGAGTGTGTCTACCTTCACTGACCCACTTTCTCTTGGATGTTCCTCCTCATGCATCCTGAATGAGAGAATTTGTTTTTCGAATAGCAATAATGCATGCATCACATGCAACGCTGTGAATCTATGGGCTCCTAAGGAAGTTGTAAAATACTTGGCTAGAGTGAATACAGTTTGCTGCTGCTATCAGTGAACTTTGGTCTGAGGAAGTCAGACAGAAGGCTTTATTCATACATTTTGACTTTTTGCTCTGCATATATCGTCCAAGTTGAAATGAATGAATTAAGCAAATGCTCAAACTGTTTACATCGAAGATTCACATAGTCCACAAAACAACACATTTTCATTCTTCCTTCTGTTAACGCAAACAGATCCTTGTGTTCCTCTTTTTTCCTCATGCTTCATTATTGTCTCAATGTTTTGTATTATTATTATAGTTGTGAGGTTACATCTAGTTTGCACAAGCATAGCCATTATAACAAGCATTCCGACATATTTTATACGGACAAACTAAAACAAATGAGGAAAAGGAAAACAAAACAACAGTCATAAAGGAAAACTCCCCCCCTCAAACCTTTTTTAGAGTTACCCACAAAAAATTAGGCACTTCCTGAATGTGCCAAGATGAACAAAAACTGTTTGCGTATTGATTTCGTTCTAATTAAGTGAGGAAGGGATAACAAGTTTCCTCCTGTTTATCTTTCAAAGCATATCTGATTCTTTCCACATGAAGTCTACTGCTTCACCGTAGCCACCCAGCTTGTTTCCACAGTCGGATAATGAGTTTTTATGTAGGTGTAATTTAATCCATAATAAACTTTTTGTTTAAATGGATCTCCAGCAGCACCTTATATTGTTCACTTACAGCTGGAGTAAAAGATGTGGATACTTTGCGATTAGCTGATCATCAAAACGCTTTTGTTTGTAGACCTTTATAGTCCTTAATGATTCCTGCAATCTGACTTTTTCTTTATGAAAACATAGAAATGAGGCCACTGGAATACACTGAATGGATGATTTTATAGCACCATATTCATTTGTGTATGTAAATGCACACACGTGTTGGAGTCTTTTAACGTAGACTTTGTGCAGCTCTGATAAAAAACAAATGTTGTAGTCTCTGTTGTCCAGTCTGTCTGCTGCCATGTGTCTGCATTCAGAGGAAGACCAGAGGACAAAACGTCTATCGATCAATAAATCTCTGGAAGATGATATGCAGTTATGTACACGCAACTTTCTGCTTCATAATTTAATATGTGTAGCCTTTTTAGACATCATCAAAGTGGGGGTTATGTTGTATGATTATCGAATAGTATTTTTGCTTGGAATGCATGTCCCTAGTGTGAAGATGGTCGGCAGACGCTGCTTTATTTCATGTATGTATCATAACAACAGCGTTGTATATCCCCAGTCCTCGGTCTTTCGGTTACCCTTTTTGAATGACGAATACAGACCACCGCGACCTGCTGATATAGAGAGCTTTTTCATCTCATGCAGGTGCAGAACGAATGTGGTAGTTGGCTGTCGGCTGTAGTCTTTGCGGTGTGTTCGAGTGCATCTTTTTGGCCAAGACAAAGGCAACGTGAGATAGATAGATAGAACATAGATAGTCAGTTCAGAAAATTACAACACTTTACTGTAATGCAGCCTTTAAAACCGGGAAAACACAACACTTTACAACATTATGAGATCCCAAATCCACAATATCTAGTCTCATATCACAATATCAATATATTTACCCAGCCCTATTTTGAATCTGAAAATGGAGAGCACTTGGGAATATTCATATAAACTGCCAGACGTATGTATGCAGAGATTGAAAAACGCACATTGTTTTGCTCGTGTGCGTGATGATTAAAAGAATTTAAGCAGAAGCAGTAAAGTTATTTCAGTGCGTGTTGGATTATTCATCACTGACATAGTTTAAACAACCACTGCCTAATTATAAGTGGCTGTGCGAGTCTTGTTCTTTGTGGCCGACACATCTGTCATCTGAGCCTATTTTTAAGATGCTGCTGTGAAACAATCCGAATGCAAAGAGTTTGGTTTGCCACAGAGCGCTGGAACTGCGAGATGAGTGTGTATTATTTGGCATCTGTCTGTCAGTCCTGTCCGATACAGTGTGCACGCACAAAGTGTCAAGAGGATGACAAGAAGGCCGCTGTACAGACAAGACGAGCTTTGTGCAGCACTCTAACGCGGGGCGAATGGTACCACTCCTCGCTGCTTGAGGCCATTTACTCACAAGAGCGCTGTTGCTTATGTTTCTCTGTATCTGTCTCTGTCTTGTACTATGGCAGTGAAGTGATTGGCTCTCTTGTGGCTGTTTGTCTCTGTGTAGGATCAGTCTCCTCTCTCGAGTGCTTTATAGTTTGCTGTTTGCATCGTGCTCTCTTGCCAAACAGCTGCCGTTCACTGAGATCTCTGGATTCATCTCAGTAGATCACAGGGTTTTTAGCTGTCGCAGTGTCTGTGTTCTGGTGCTGCTTGATGTTACAGATACTGACAAGCCGGGTATTTATAGCACTTTGTGGTTCTTTAGTCTATTGGTTTCACCCAAGGTGAACCTGCTGCCTGTCTGTCTCCGCCGAAAGACTCGGCTCAGAAAGCGAGCTTTAAATGGTATTCTGCAAAACGCAGTAAACCGCTGTAGCCAGAAGGTCATTTGAAGGATCAGCCCGCTTTGAGCGTGTTTCTGTCGGGCGGGTGTGTGGCGCAGTGAGCTTCTTTGTCTCGTGTGAGCTTCTTTGTCTCGTGTGAGTTTCAGGCCTTGTCTGTTTAGGTGAGGTAAGTTGTTGAAGAAGCAGACGTTCGGAGTCCAGGCTGCTCTGGACTGTGAAGCTTGTCCAGAAAAAGAGGGAGC
>CAKALG010034437.1:0-32332 GCA_916700815.1 Helicolenus hilgendorfi | reverse complement strand
TAAAAGACAACAGGTTCCGCAACCGCCACGTGCTGCTGATGTTCCCTGTGTGTCCTGGACGTAACACAAACATGGCGTGCAACAGTCCACCTTCTCTCTCTCTCTCTCTCACAGCAAGCTCTCTCCTCTCTCTATAATCGTCTACATCCTCAAAATGTAATGAAAAAAGAAAATCATTTCCAAAATTCACAAAGTGTTTTGATCGCATGAAATATTCTGCAAAGAATATACCAGTTTTATGTAGGTTCTAGCTGTTTGACAAGCTCTGTATGGTGTGTGGGGGCTGCATATCGACCGATGTCATTGCTGCGCTATGGAAACCCAGCGGCATAGCCTGAGTCGTCACAATGCGCCAAAGAGATGGAGACTGATGAGGCTTTAATGGCCCATCAGCGCGAACAAAAGGATACAGACTCTCTTGGCCGTGGGATTTGGAGAAAGTAGCGAGTGAAAGAACCTGGCAAGTCCTAGTGTTAAAAGAATTTAGGTTGCTAAATGAGAGTTATAATCTAATTTCTTATGTACAGAACTTCTGGCAAGACCTACGAGACAAAACATTTCTATCAGTTATCACTTTTCAAATAGCTGGCAATATGAAACAGACAGCATCTGAACTCAAGAGCACTTTCACTTTGAAGTGGATTCATTACAAAGATTACTTTAATCTACTACTACTTTTTTTTTTTTTTAAATGACTGAAATTGTGTCCTGGCAGGATCCAACCCGACCACAAAACTGCGGATCAAACAGTGATGACAGACGGATGCCAGGAAGTTACTGTGAATTTATGTGGATTGGAGAAGAGACTTGCTGTTGGCATAATGTTGGTGAGCACAGAAGTGGAGGAGGGCTGCCAGAGCTGTGCCAAAACAGCAGACAGGCACACTGGCATCAGACGGCACATACACACACATTCAGTATCCCAATTCTTGGCTTGGGTGATACAGTATTTCCCTTGCAACTGTTGTGCAGCTCCTGCTTGGCTCAAAGTACCTCTGTGAGATTATCTTGTACTCAGGGGATGGGCCTGTGGTTTTCGTGCAAATTACACACACACACACACACGCACGCACACACACACACACACACACACACACACACACACACACACACACACACACACACTAGAAAATATTGAATGAAGAACAGAGGAAATATTGATAAGGACAGATGGAACAGATGAAGTAATATTCAGTCACAGTAAGCATGCTCCAAAAACAGAGACAGAGCTGACATGGGTTTGAAGGGGTCGTACCGTGAGTTTCTGGAGCGGATATCCCGTATCAAGACATAGCATTATAAGGCTATAACTCACAATGTGGAAAGGGGATTGGCTGCAAGATCCAAAACCCTTGGCTTCAGTTCAGACATGGGATACAGCTGCACACATTTTTGTTAGAATAGAATAGACTTATGTTGCTAAGGGTTGCAAAAAATGCAACAATGGGAAAACAAATGATTTATGAGGAGACAAAAGAGAGAGATGAGAGAAAGAGAGAAAGAATGTTGGGGAAAACTGATGCATACCTAACTAGAGTTAAAAATAATGAATTTGGTGTGGATATTAGAAAGGGGTGCATCGTAACTAGGGGTGTAGCGATTCTCCAAATCCACAATTCGATTTGACTTTTGATTTTAAGGTCACAATTGGATTTTTGATTTAAACATGTCATTGTTAGACTATGGAGTCTTGATTCATAAAGATCAACAGATCATTGGTTTCATGCCCCTGATAACTGTCATTTACACTTTCAAATTCTTCTTTAAAAAGACAACTGAACTCCCTTTTTATTTAAAAAGTGTTTCAAATATTAGACTACAACACTCTACGGTATTAAAAGCTGCATCTTTTAAATATCAGTATCTGACAGTAACAGAAACCTTCTGCAGTGCATTACAAGTGTGCTGTAATCTAAAAAAAATGTATGGTTTTGTCCCATCATGCCTGCCTAGTCCTGAGTGCTGGACTGAATAGTTTAAGTTTGCTGTTTTATGTTCCAAAAAACAATCTACAATCCTGCGTTTGATTTTGATGGTCAAGATCGGAAGCTGATTTCGATCGATTTAAAGAAATTGTGACACCCGTAGTAGTGATATAGTTACACTTTCAAACCGTGGTCCATTATGGTGGGTGGTCTGACAGCTCTATTGATTGAAATTGAAACAATCAAAATACAGTGTAAAGGATTAAGTGTATGAACTGCCTAAAAGTAGTCACATGCTGAAGCGGCTTAAAATACATTAACAGTAAGGAATGATTTTTTTTGCAAATTGCCCTCTCTGGCTTCACTTGATATCTAACAGAATCTTTAAAATGTGACTGACTTAGCAGCTACACGTCAAAACCTTCAGTTTACCTTCATCCTGTTCTACTTTTCAGCTCCCGATTCACAGACAACGCCACTGGTTGCGTGTGAGCTGGTGAATGACAGGCAAATTGTAAAGCACTTTGTCCGTTAAAGGTAAAAAAATGCTATTTAAGTCCAGTCCATTTACTATCACTATATGAATTTATGGAAGCTATTTTTGTCTGTACTATACAGTACCTCTGTAACGCACATGGTGACCACTGTGATGGTACTGCATGTTCCAGCTAGAAAGAAAAGCCAGCTCTTTCCAGCTGTTTGCAACTCAAAATCTTAATACTAAAACCCAACATCTTCAGTGGATCTGTACCAGATTATGTTGTAAAATTTGGAAGATTCCAGTCTTTATCAAACAAAACCACTGTGGAATTGCAAGAGACAGCCTAAATCTCACTACTGGCAGCCATAAAGGCTTGGACCTCTGCAGCGGACATAGCAATGTGGCTATGACAATCCTGTGATAGGGCTGTATTGTGCAGACAGGCAATTAGACCATCCAGCTGTTAAGAACTGCCTCCAAACTGCATTGGAAAAAGACTCTATTCAAAAGTTCCCAGACATGACGCCAATTGCTTCAGCCCTGATCTGTTCTCAAAACAAACAACTGAGATACGGTTTTAACAAATTGAAATTCACAGCCTCTTCCCTTAAAACTTCGACTTTGAAAGGCACTGTGGATGTGAGTACAGCAAGTGCAGATGGAGAGATGTGTGCTGGCATGTGCTTAGGGCAATGAAGTGTCGATCACTTATAGTGAAGTACAAAGAGGGCAGGATAGATGTGTAGAGCTGAAAATTGAGGTGTTTTGCCTGACAGTGTGACAGGTGTTAAACCTGCACGACTGCTAACAATGCAGCCAGAATCCTGTGCCTCTGGCAGCAGGGAGCTCTGGGATCAGATTTCAGTTGTGGCTAATGATGATCATGGTTATGCACTGCATGAGAACCAGCTAGATGATACAGCTGTTAATCTAATCAGATACACTTTTTCCATATGGAAATATTCCAACAGGTTATACAAGCATACTGTATCCGGCTTCAAGTGGGTCAAACTAAAGTCTCTGGCGTCAGAATGAGTTTTGAGTTTATTGGGTAGGAGCGCAGAATGGATTGGGCAGCTGGGACGAATCGAGCACGGAAAATTGGTGAAACTGTTAAAAACTTGCTGACTAGTTGGTAGGAGTGCCTTGTTCAATTCTAGGTAACTTTAAGGAAGCCTTGTAGGGTTTCTCTGCCAATTATTTTGCTTACCCTTTTTGTCCTGTTTTGTGGTCAGTTGGAAAATGAAAAAAGAAAATCAGAATCTATTGATGGTAAATGGACTTGCATTTATAAAGCGCCTTTCTAGTCTTCCGACAACTCAAAGCACTTTACACTACATGTCAGCATTCACACATTCATACACTGATGGCAGAGGCAGCCATGCAAGGTGCCAATTTTGCCCATACATACTCATTCACAAACCTTCTGGAGCAATTTGGGGTTTAGTGTCTTGCTCAAAGACACATCGACTTGTGACCGGAGGAGCAGGAGATCGAACCACTGACTTTCCTATTGCTGGATGACCAATCTACCATCTGAGCCACAGCAGCCCCATTCATTGAATCTATTTAATTGGGAATTCAAACAGTTCACAGTATTCCACATCAGTCGAAAGAAAAAACATCTGTATAGCACATATGATTACTTGATGTCCCTATTATTTGAAAAGAGTCCTCTGATTTGCTGTGTGTCCTGGTTGGCACTCTCCTGGCAATGTGCCCTGTCTGTCAGTGCTTTCTCATTTTCAAGCTTTCTATGCGCTCCTTCAAATAGATTTTTAGCCAGCATGAACACCAGCTGCTGGTAGCAGATTTGAAAAGTCACTAGCACATGTATTTGGCAATTGCTGTAATGCAGTATTTCGTGCTCCATGGTGCTCCCTGTGGTCTGGCACTTTAACTGTGTTGTGGTGTAAAGTGTGTTCTGGCAAAAAGATAGAAACATGCAATTCTATTACATCTCAGTTGTCAGCTCAACGCAGCTTAATTATTTATTTAAAACATCTACACCAAAAAGGACATACGGCTACATGGCAGGTTCCTTTTAAGTCCTCCTGGAGAAATCTACGAAAGTCAAATTAAATCAGAAAGTATTAGCCTGACAGATACAAATGAGACCAGAAAAACACGAGACAAAGACAAATCAAAGCACAAGGAAATCAAGACTGAGTAAAAACCAACTCAAGTGTACCATTTGAAAGGCCAAGTGCCCTGCATAATGTAACAGCCCTTTTCCTCTCCCCTGGCTAACAGGGCACTTCTTAACATTCTTAAAAGATGCTTTTCAATTAAGCCTGACTTGGTGATAGTAATGTGTATGCTAATGTACGTGTGTGTGCAGGCCTGACTGCCTGTGCAAGAAGTTGTTGAAGAATCAGAGGACGAGAATGTGATAAATACAAAGGGAGAAGCTGGCACCTCAGACTTGAATAAAATTCACACCTCTTTATTAGAATGACCAATGGCATAAAACAAACTTCTTAATCAGCATAAGATAAGAAGGCCCACAGTCTGAAAGCTCTAAAGCTAATCTGAGCTTGATTTATTTTGTTTTTACCTTATTTACAATGATCACAGAATTTAAAGTGCTTCAGTTTTAGAGCCAGCGTATGTCCAACCCGTTCACACGAAAAGGCATATGAATGCCACAATAATGCGACATAATGTGACATTTGTGACGTGTTTTCTATTGTTTTGTTACATTGATTTCCATACGTATATTATTTAGTTTATGTAATTATCTTAAGCCCAACCATGACATTTTTCCTTAACATAACTAGTGGTTTTGTTGCCTAAACCTAACTGCGTAGCTTTGCATCGTGTACAAATGCCATGTCAATAGCGCCGTACAAATGACAAGCGAAAAGGCTAAAATGTGTAACACACAGATTAATGTCGTGCTATTTATACGCCTTCCCGTGAGAACGGGTTGGTATGTCGATATCCATCACGTCACTGCAAATTGTGACTAAACACTAAATCCATAGGAAATACTAATTTTTTACTTCTGAGCCATTATTTCCTGATAAATAAGAAATCTGTTTGGATTTTTTTTACAAAAGAAAAACATTTCTTTATAATTTGATGACGGAATAAATGCTTTTTACTGTACAGTATGTATTATGGTGAAGACACTGGTCTTATTGGTGGCCGTAAAATACATTTTTCATATAATCTTCATTAAAACATGCATGATTAATTTGAATGATTCATTCACAATCAGGGGAGTTGTTGTAAATGTCCTTGGAAACAGCATCCACCGTTTGAATCAGTGGAGCATTTTATAGCACTGAAATAATACAATTGGCTTCATTTAGGGGGCAGTTAACTACAAACACAGATACACTGTTTTGTTACTCAAGGGCATATTGGAAACAAACTGTGGCGCAAGAGTACTGCTATTTATAATAATAACTGTCAGTTGCTCCTACAGCTATGTAGTAGAATGCCTCTAAGGGTGGCAATGTTGCTCTGTGGGTCCCCCACATTGTTCCACACTGAAATATCTCAACAACTATTAAATTAATTGCCATATGATTTTGTACAGCCACTCAATGTCACCAGAGGACGAATCCCTCTGACCTCTGGTGATTCCCTCTACCAGCACCATGATCTTTGTGGTTTAGAGTGAAATACCTTGACAACTGTAGGATGGATTAATAGAAATTGTGATAAATATATTGAAGGTCCTGAGCAACCCGTTTTCACATTGATCTTGTCAAATACCGCTGTTTGGTAAGTGCCCCTCGGCATTGAAAACCGGCGCACAGAGGCACCCTTTAGCAACAGTATGTGATGAACCGGGCTTTCAACCAACTCTAATTTAAACCCACCCGCTGCGCTATTCAACAGTCGGAGTAAGTGACAGAATGAGAATGTGTTGTCCTGAGATGATAAATTATGAAGACTTTGGGGATTCTCTGACTTTTGATCCTCTAAGTGGTTACTGAGGATCTGCATTTTATAACGTGCAAGTGTAAGAGTGCAGGGTTTTTTCTCCTCAAGTGAGGGGGGATATGTTCTACTCTTTTGTGTCCTACTCAAAAATTAAAGTTCTGGAAGAATTGTCATCAAGGTTGAAAGAAAGCAAAGCTGAATGTTGTCTGGAGATAGGACGCCACTCAGGTGTGCAGTGTCAAAAATTGCTTCGTAAACCCAACCTTCCACTCATCCATCCACTCAACCTCTACTCTTTGGTGGATTCAAAGAACATCATGCTACTTCCTACTTTGACAGTTACTCTAGGTCATTTAAAACAGTTGTCTTGATGAATTTTATCTTGAGTTTACCTTGCAGGGTTTCTTTTCTAAGCATATCTGCTCTCTTGCTGCCTTTTGCTTCACATTCATGCAACGTGTCCCTAGAACAACCACGGTATTCAGTGTTAAATACTGAACGGTTGTGCTGAAGCTATTGGGGATTAGACGCCTTGACGTATATACCCCAAAAGTATATAGTGAAGAAGCACAAATAATAAGTCATTCATGTTCCATACCAAGATTTTTCCAGCCAGACTGGATTCTGAGAAACCAATTAAGGCCAACAATGCCCTCACTTTTCTAGAGAATCCATCACTAGACACAAAACTAATTTTAAGAACCACTTCAATAGTCTGAACTACTTCCCGACCATCTGTTCTGTGTCTTTGTGCCTGGTTGAGGCACCAGACCTTGCTTATCTTGGCTTTTACAAAATCTACCCCCTGATTCCTGTCCCAACTACCACTCTCTGTTTCACTCTTTGTCTTTTCCTGAATTAATGTGCATTCATCTCCAAAATGTTTATAAGTGTATATTCAGCTCTGATTTAAAAAAAACAAGTTTGAATTAAACAGCTGCAACACATTATAGTGTCAGTGCTAGCCAACAAATTGTATCACCATTTAGCACATTAGTTAGAATTATACCGTGCCCATGGAACATGCTGGCTTTGATTGTCTGACAGGTGTATGTTAAAAAAGGATACAGAAAGCACAGGTGGGAAGAGAGGCGCAAACAAGTGGGAGGTTCATTCAAATGAGTGAGCGCAATTGTTGGTATTTTCTGTTGGAAACTAGATCTTTGACTTTGTGCTGAGAATAGATGTCTCAGAACCACATCTGTCTCAGTCTGCTGCCAATCTGATGATTATGTCAACAAGAACAAACTAAATACTTACAGCAAATGCACAGTGAAGACGGAATACTCATTCAATTGTAAATACAATAATTTAATCCTCAACCAGTAGATGTGTTTAAATCAACATTAAAGCTAAAGTGGGTGAGATCGGAGCAAATATGATTAAAAAAAAGTATTTTTATAAAACGGTCGCTGTATCCTGACAATAGTACATGAAACAGGCAACCTGAAAAAAATCATGTGCCTCAGTGTACTCCCGTGCTCCTAACGGCATCTGCAAGATTTCACAGACCGGAGGAAAAACAAGCAGTCAGAGCTGACCTGGGATCTGCTATCCATCTGCTTTCTTTGAGAGCCGGCTGTCAATCACTCGTGAACTCCGACCAAATGGTCAAACTAGGCAGCGTTGATCAAATACGAATCAATATTATGTTACGTTAATGCCTATTTCTCGCCTCAAATGTTTTCACAATTGTCTTGTATTGCATGGTTTAGCTGTAAAATTAGAAAATATGTGACCCGGCAGCGATGTTGAGATTTCTTGAAGAAATGCCAAGCATCGGCACATGACCGAAATTAACCTGAAATGACCTTTGATTGGTCAAAGTCTCCCGTCACGGGCTATATTTTTTTAAAGCCTGAGAACAGAGCCATGAGGACACGCTGGATGGGCTCATTTGCACAAAGTTGAGATTTTTTAACTTTATGCAAATACAGACATTCTCCAACTCGCCGCACTAGGAGACTGCTTCTCCTGCTTTCCATAGGAAATGAATGGAAAGCGTTGAGATTCCCTCCTTCATGGATCTGGTGGAAATGAGCCGATAGAGGAGCACTCCCGCTGGTGAGTGGAACCGCTGACATGCCCCAATGAAAATGTAAACAAATGACTGTTCCCGCCTTTTCATTTTGAAAGAGCAACGGCCAATGAGGAAACTCCAACACTCAGGGAGTCCAGCCAGAAATAAAGCTTTTGCAAAATGTATCACAGTATAAAACCAAAATTCTTCATCTGCCTCATTATGGCATATTACACCGTGAAGTATAGTAGCTCAGATATGTCATATTCAATGGCTTTTCTTAAATGGAAAAAAGGGTCAATGGGGTTGAAGAGTTAAATAATTAGTTTGAAAGCTCTTACCTTCCTACTGGGATGCCCAACAGCTCTTCACACACCCAGCTCAGTTGTTTTTTTTCCTGGGTGGTTAGATCCTGTAGCAGTTCAGCTAAGCATTAAAAGCTGCTTACCTGCTATCACTCACCATAGTCTATGCTTAAGGAGTACGACTTGCCTCAGTGGCCCATGGAGTTTTTTTCATCATCACTGAACAGATAACCCACTGACACATTCCCTCAGGTAGGACTGCTGTGTCCATGTCACTTACATTCTGTGAAATGACACATGCTCTTTCATTTCTGTTTTTCCTTGGGGTTTATACAAGCTGAAGAGGTGTAAACAGGACTTATATCACCTTTATGTCCGTATCCAGTAACTGTGTTTTGGTGCAATGTGTGTGTCAAGCTGACACCCCCCTCAGCAAGTATTTGCTCAGCTGATCAGCACCCAGAAAACTATCTGTCCATAGAGGAAAGGAGAGAAAGTGATAGTGTGCATTCATATGTGCACCTGTGTGTGTTTTGAACATCCCTTGGTTTGTGTCTGTGTTTGTACTCAATAGGGGAGCACACCGGTATTTGTCCTCGCATGAGGAAAGACTGTGTATCTGTTTGTATTTGGATGTGCTTGTTCTGTGCATGTGTGAGTTTGTGATCGACCAACCCGTTCTCACTCTGAACTCATCAAACACTGGGCAGCGCCCTTCGGCATTGGACACCAATGCACAGAGGCACCCTTTAGCGTAATTTTTTGATGAACCGGGCTTTCAACTAACTAAATAACTTGCAGCGTTATTCAACGGTCGGAGCAAGCAATATAGTATTAAAAGAGTGCGAGTCCGTTCAGGGCGGGCAGTAATGTCAAATTGTGGCGTTATGCGAGAGTTGGAGCAAGTGACGTTGTATTAATAGCGTGAGAGTCCATTCAGGATGGGTGGGAGGGATGGTGGACGGGTCGAACAAACACAAGACTTCCAACCAGGAGACCACTGTTCATGTCCCGTGTGAAACTAAAAGTAACTTTGACTTATTTTGTTACGTTACATTAGTCACGTGACTCGTTATCGTCAATCCTGTTAGTCACATAACTTGAGTCAGTGAAGTTAACGTCAACCAACTGTTTCCTCACCCTAAGTAAGTGGTTGTGTTGCCTAAACCTAACTTCCTGTGAAAACGTACGTTTTTTTTTTAAACAGCACAATGCATGTAACAAGCATATATTGACATGCCATCCCTGGCACGTCCTAAAGTAACGTCTTTGCCAGCCCTAAGGCTGCTAACATACTATCCACAGCTCTATGGGACACAAGGAAGTAAGCCCCAAATTACAGACGATACAATCAAACAATCTGAGGCTATTAAACAATTCATAGTACATGAATCGTTTTCATTTCCACTTATACTATGGCCCAGAGTCCTCATGCTCCACCTGCCGAGCATCAGCCACAAACTGATTCTGATGCTTTCAGGGAAGTTCACACCAGGGCACACACTCTCTCATTCAGCATCTTCTCCAAGTGATTTTGTCTGTGTGCGAGTGTGTATATTTCAGGGTGTGTGTGTGTTTAAGGAATTGAAGACGAACAAGTGAAGTGTAAAGAGCTAAAGCCACTGGCACAGCACAGATCCTCTTCTTCTGATTAGTCTGGTTATCACTGCTGTAAGAGCTGCATGAAAAAGAGAGGCCGAGAAAGAGACAGCAGGAGAAGAAAACAGGAAAGACAAAAAGGGAAATAAATTGACTTGACAAAGAAAAGGCACAACAGGAAAAAGGAAAGAAGCAAAGTGATAGATGTGGAGGCAGGAGGATAGAGAAAGGGATGAAAGTAACTTTAAGCATTTACACTGTGTCACTGCGTGTGTCTTGGGCGTTTTTTGGATGTGTCAGAAATGGCTCATTACATGCAGAGTGTCTTTTTAAAATAAACTTCTGTGTTCACAGGAACAACACATTATTAATCCCAACTTGTCAAATAAGCCACTTGGTCAGTGCCCCTCGGCATCGGAGACCGACAAACGGGTTATCCATCTTGCGTTACTTTTGGACGGACCAGGGATGGTCATTGGGATGGTCATCACACAAACATTCATACACTGATGACGGAGGCTGCCATGCAAGGTGCTAACCTGCCCATCAGGATCTAATCTAAATACTCATTCACACACCGATGGCACAGCCTTCGGGAGCAATTTGGGGTTAAGTATCTTGCTCTAGGATACTTCGACATGTGACCGGAGGAGCCGGGGATCTAACCACCGACCTTCCGATTGGTGGATGACCTGCTCTACTTCTGAGCCATAGCCGCCTGAACCTAAATCAGTGGCTTTGTCACCCCTGCTGGTACTGCACGTTCATACAGGCGTATAATATTCACGTCTCTGCGAGGCAAAACGTGACACTGACACGCTATCCTTTGGTGGAAAGGCGGGTGTTTTACTTTGGCGTGATACAGGGTAGCTCTGTCCAACACAGAGTCCGTACCTGGCTCAGGCAGACTGAGACTGAGCTCAGCTCTTCCTCACAGTGGAAACGCAAAAGTGTCTGAGTTTAACAAGTGTTCAAATGTCACCTGCCTTCTAGTTTCTCTCTCTGTACCACCTTACTAAGCAGTGACTTTTCATTCGTTATTGCTTCGTTGTCTATTCATATGAGTTGTTTCCAGCTCGATCCTCTTGTTTTTTGCTGCTTAAATTGACATTACACTTCCAGCCCATAAATGTCACCTGCCTTCTAGTTTCTCTCTCTGTACCACCTTACTAAGCAGTGAGCTTTTATCATGCGTTGATTGATTCATTCAAAATATAATATGAGCTTAATTTACAGCACAATCCTCCACCCATCCTCCCCAAGGTACAGCCTGGTTGTAAACATTAAACTGTAATTGCTTAAACATTTAAATACAATAATCATATGATTATGGTGCTCAAAAAACACAATTTTGGTCTGTTTGTTCTTGTTGGAAACATGATTGCTGTGTATTTGCATGTGTTCATCCTTCCGTGTTTTCCTTCCTTCCTCCCTGTTGGTGTTTTTGCCAATAAAAGCTCAAGTCATTAACTAGCAACTTAATTGAGAGGGATAGAGGAAAGAGTTGGAAACTGGGGGAGAAAGGGGGGAGAAAGTCTTTTTCTTCTCAAGAGCTCCTCGCTTCCTTTCTTCCTGGCAACTTAATGGAGCTTAACGCAATTAAATTTAACACTCACCAGTTTAATCCAACAGTGTACCAACCGTTCTCTCCGTCTCCCTTTATTCTCCCTCTCTCCCTGGATTTCTAGCTAATTCTAATTCTTCCATTTCTACCTTTTTTTTTGTCTTTTATTATATATCATATCAAATGTTATCTTAATGTATGGGCAATTAAGACGTTTCCTGTTCAGGCAACATATAAACCTGAGTGTCGACCCTTTAAATTTAGAAGATTTTTTTTTTCTATTGTTTGTTTTTGTTATTCCTTGAATTCTTAAATGTTATCCGAACAAATAATAGCACATCATTATACATCATTATTTTCTAAAGCCAATAATTTTCTTTTGAACTATTACTCCATTTCTTGTTAAAGTTAATTTGGGTTAAAAGCCAAAATTGATTGTTTGGAAGACAGCATCTACTGTGCACACTCTAAACCCCCAGAGTGAGAAATAACATGCATCGTAGTTGAGGTGAGAGCAATCATGTTCGGCACGTCATGTATCTCAATCAAGTGCCTTAATCGATTAATAGCTCTAATGATAACATCATTGAAAGTTATGTTGTATGATAACAAGCATAATCAGCGAGAAAGTCTACGAGAGGTCGAGTGGTGGATGGGTCAAACAAAGACAGAAATTTCCCCCAGGAGACCGCTGTTGGTGTGTCCTGTGAAACTAAAAGTTAACGTTCACTTAATATCACCTTTTTTTCTATTTTAAGCCAAACCATGATGTTTTTTTCCTAAACCTAACCAAGTGGTTTTGTTGCCTAAACCTTACGAAGTTGTTTTGTTGCATTTTTTTTTTTGTTACTTTTTTGTTTCAATTTACAACGTTAACTACATGTTTAAAACTGTTTAAAACTGTGACCGTAAGCCGGGACAAAATATGTTTCCCTTGAAATGTAATTGGGAATGCAGTTTAGTTGTATGAGAAAGTCATTTTGTTGAAGACAGGTTGCTCCAAGAGAAGTCTTGTTATAATGTCAGCTGAGTTTGTTGTGTTGGAGTACAAAAAGCATAGCTTAGTGATTTCTAAACGATTTTCAATGTCATGGCTGAATATTTAGATTATTTCCACAATGTGGATGAGGTCTGAATTCGATGGCTGCCCATATTTATTTGAGCCAGAGTATACGGATATTTAGATTTCAAAGCGACACTTCTCCTTGAGCGGGACTTGGACACAAAAACATACAGACCGGATGAAGCGAAAGGTAAGAAAAACTTTATTTCTCTGTAGGTTCCTTTCAATAATGTTGGCAGACACTTATAATTACAATCTGAGCCTGTCAGTGACAAAAACGAGCACTTTTAGTGAACGTTACAATACATGGACGCTGCTCACTCGCAGCTTGTTTCACAACTGCCATCTACAGCGTTCTCCTACAATACTGGACCAATTTCAGAAATTGTTGTCCCTATTAGTCACTTAGATACAAAAACATGGAAAAATTGGGTCCAGGTTGAAAAATACCAAAGTTACCCTTTAGTGTATGTACAATTAAGACATTTCTTGTTGACCCTTACAATTTAGAATAGAAAACGTTTATGTTATTTGTTCATTTTTGTTCTTTCTGTATCCTTAAATATCACCCCAACAAATAATAGCACATTATTATACATCATTATTTTCTAAAGCCAATAATTTTCTTTTAAACTAATCCTCCAATTCTCATTAGAGTTATTTTGGACTTAACCTGAAATTTATTGTTTGGAAGACAGCAGCTACTGTGCACACTCTAAACCCCTCAGGGTGAGAAATAACATCGTAGTTGTGGTGAGAGCAATCATGTTCTGCACGTCATCCACCTCAATCAAGTGCTTACAGGCTTAAAGACTGCAATCATAATGAGGGTAAATACATGACGGAGCGCTGCCAATCATTGTTTGATCAGAGCATTCACAAACAAGGTTAGTTGGAGATAAAGTACTTTGCATGCTACATGTGAGTGCTAGTTTTTTTTCCCTTGTGTTAATTGAAACAATTAGGACAATTACATAGTAGGGCTGTCAAACGATTAGAATATTTAATCGTGATTGTCCATAGTTAATCACAATTAATCCCAAATGTATCAATTTTGTTATCTTATCAAAATGTACCTTAAAGGTAGATTTATCAAGTATTTAATACTCTTATCAACATTGGAATGGGTAAATATGCTGCTTAATGCAAATGTATGTATATATTTATTATTGGAAATCAATTAACACAAAACAATGACAAATATTGTCCAGAAACCCTTACAGGTGCTGCATTTAGCATTAAATAATATGCTTGAATCATAACATGGCAAACTGCAGCCCAACAGGCAACAACAGCTTTCAGTGTGTCAGTGTGCTGACTTGACTATCACTTGCCCCAAACTGCATGTGATTATCATAAAGTGGGCGTGTCTGTAAAGGGGAGACTCGTGGGTACCCATAGAACCCATTTTCATTCACATATCTTGAGGTCAGAGTTCAAGACCCCCTTGAAAATGGCTATGCCAGTTTTTCCTTGCCAAAATTTAAAGTAAGTTTGGAGCATTTTTTAGCCTACTTTGTGACAAGCTAGAATGACAGTATCTCCACTTTATCTCCATTTTATCTTTAAAAACTGAGCCCGCTACAACCTGCGTTAATGCGTTAAAGAAATTAGTAGCGTTAAAAATAATTTGCATTGACGCCACATTATCGGGTTTACTTTGACAGCCCTAATACAAAGAAATCATTATTATTATTTCTTACAGTTTTATATTTTCTGGCATTCTTTGGGGTTTAAAAAGTAGATTTTTCCCACTATCAGATGCATTACAGAACTTTAAGAAAAAGGCTTTATTATATTGTGAAGCTGTGTGACAATGATATGCAGAAAGGCTGAGCCCTATCTGAGTGACAGCCACTTGACACGTCTCCAGACAGAAATCACCTTAAAATGGCAATTCGGGCACTCTGAAGTAACTGTCCATCATATTGCCGTGTCTATAAAAAGTAATATTCTTTTGGCAAGGGGAACTAGACAAATGTTTCAGGCTTTAACAAAATACACCTTTGTTGTGAAGAGAGAAGGAGGGAAAGAGGGAGGAGAGGGAAGGAAGGGAAATATATGAACAAGGAAAAAACATAATAGAGAAGAAAAATAGTGCCAATTTTGTTGTTAAATGTGACTGACAGCCAACTGCCTCCACAGTCTTAAAAAGAAAAACAAATCCCCATTAAAACAGGTAACCTGCATTCCTGAAATCTGATTGGTTGTACCGCATTCAAACCCATTTTTATATACCCTAGGAAAGCTCCCATCACTGAATGGGTGATTATTTCGATCTTAATTTAATATTCATGTGTGAGAAGAATTCACTACCTACCTACCAATTACAGGCCATTATAAGCTGTTCAGGGACCGTTCAATGATGTTGAAATTCCCACTGGTCTAACACAGGTTAGTGAATGTAATGTCCCTGTCACCAGTAATTCAGTGCCCTATAGAACATACAGGTATATCAATTCCATTTTTAGGCATAATTGCCCCCTGAAATACCTCTATTTCAGCCATAAAGACCCTTGCACCATTAAATTTAGAATTTATACAATTTATAAGGAATTGCTATACAGTGACAAAAAGTTCTGCTCCTTTGTGGGAGCTTTCAAAGAAACTGAAGAGAACAAAAGCTACTCACCCATCTTTTAAGTGGTTACGTCTCTAGTCTGAGCTTGACCGCAAGGCTGATAGGTACGTGGTTTGTTTGCATGGCGTAACAGAAGTGCATAGTGTACGATGTTATCAGGCTATAAGTAAAGAAAAAGACCATAGATCTATCTTCTTATCTTGTTGGTTTCTTATTCAGTCAATATGAAGACACAGCAAGGTCAATGTTATTCATCATTACAATAGATTATTAGTTCTACATTAATATGACAAATATAGCCGCATTCCTAAGGGGTTTAGTGAGCCCCTTGAACCAAACTGTGCCTGTGGTTACTGTTTATCAACAAAATGATTAAAAACAGAGAACATAAGGAGGAGGTCAAAGAACGTATATTGCTAAGAAGTGAAAGTCAATTGTTTGTTTCATTGCAACATCAGCGCCCTGCAGCAGAGCTACGCTTCCACCATTATGGACTCAAAGCGACTACCGGAAGCCAGTAAAACGTCTGCCTACAAAGTGACGTATAACAATAAAACTAAATCATTTCATTCTATTCTCATACATTTAGTGTCTCTACCGAAATTACTTGTGTTGAACAATAAAACTATTATAAATCTGCATACTATTATAACTATTTACAGGTGTGACTTCAGCGCCTGAAGTAACACTTTCGTTTGAAATATTGCTGTTTTTTTTATATAGGTGCGTTACGGCTATTTTATTCAAGTACAAACCACAGGCAGCACTTTTACAAAAGGTTAGAGGATTTCACATTGCTTCATGCCGATCAGCACCTTCTGTGATAACTGTCCTAAAATCACAGCAAAGTGTGGCACTTGGGCCTTACTGCATGGGGGGCATTGTAAAAGCATTGTCTCTTTTGTAACATACATTTCTTGAGCTAGAATGGCCTTTCTCTGCAACACTTTTTTTTTACAAATACACATATGCACAGGGAGTTGCCAATTACATAACCAGTGAATGGAAACATCAACTTTTTTTCTCCACTCATTTCTTGTACTCCATTCTTCCAGGCACTGAAGATGGGTAATATCTCTGACAAATGGCAGATGTAATACTTTTTGCTCAAATGGGCAAATGACACAGACGGATCATCTAATTCCTCTGTAGAGATCCATCTACAGTGATGAGAGTCATGATATTCACAATTCACAAGACTGTGGAACAGGGCCCCCGTGACCATGAATAGAGTCGGAATGATGTCTGGAGATTTGCCTTCATATTATCTTCCACCCTGCACTGCTGGGCGTGTGTCGTGTATGTGAGCGTGATTATGTGTTGGAAAAAAGGTATTATGTATTTCTGTTAACCAATGTATGAGACTCTAATGTATCATTTTGTCATTGGATTTTTATCCTGCTGAGACAGTACATTATAATACATGATCTATACTTTAGGTGAAAGTTATTTGCATTTTAATACTATGTGTGTGTGTGTGTGTGCGTGTGTGTAAGGTAAAGAGAAACTATGATTGTGTGGAGAGAGCATGGGTGGGTGTGCATGTCTGCATTAACACATTCACGATATGTTTTTCTACAGAGCAAATGCATTGATAGCACATCTTTTTGAACTGTGTGTGTGTGTGTGTGTGTGTGTGTGTGTGTGTGTGTGTGTGTGTGTGTGTGTGTGTGTGTGTGTGTGTGTGTGTGTGTGTGAGAGAGAGAGAGAGAGAGAGAGAGAGAGAGCGAGTGAGTACCAGTGGTGGAGAAAGTACTCAAATACTTTACGTAAGTAAAATTTACATACAATAATCAAAAGTAAAAGTACTAACTGCGCAGTAAAATATCTCTTGTGACTGATATCTGACATTTATAGAGTGCTCCAGGGATGACATATTTTTGTAGGCCAACCAGGAAGTTAGCATCGCCCTGGTTCCCACGAAAAAAGCCAAAGGGATTTTTCCATTGGGTTTTGGATTATTGCAGAAAATAAGCTATTTGCAAATACCCGTTTATGATACTTATCATATCTAATCTTCACAAATGAACACCACTTCTATGATTTTTTAAGCGTGATGAAATCGGCAGAAGTAAAAAGCTAACATTAGGCTGTAAATGAACTACACCACGGTCACATGAACGTGAATATACACAACAAGGCTGTAAAGGCAAACGAGTCGGCGTGATGACGTTAAACTTGGATTATTTCTGATAAACAGCAGGGGGCGACTCCTCTGGTTGCAAAAAGAAGTCTGATTGTATAGAAGTCTATGAGAAAATGACCCTACTTCTCACTTGATTTATTACCTCAGTAAACATTGTTAACATGAGTTCATGGTCTCAATCGCTATACAACTTTAAGCCTTTCACAGTGTGTTTTCAGTTCATGAAAGTTATTTGTAACAATTTGGTCACCCAAAAATGCTTTATTCAGCATTTGGTTTTACTTAGCTCCATCCTCTTGTGTCACTTCTGGTTGCAAAAAGCCTAGATGGTGACGGCCAAAAACAAAGATGGCGTAAGCCAAAAAGCTAAACTCAAGGCTTCAAAACGGCAATCCACCAACCAATGGGTGAGTGTGCTACGTCCACTTCTTATATACAGTCCATGGTTCTGATACACAAATCTGTTTTCAGTGTCTTTTTATTTTGTGAAGTATTTGACAATTTTACCTTTTTGGGTGAACTGTTTCTTAAAACCATCTGAGAAGTTTAGAAGGGATATATGTTTCTGTTTGCCAACAAGTCATTGACATCTGAAACATGACAAGAGGCCTTGTCTAGACAATTAATTGTCATAAGGGTTCATAAGCCAAAATGGTTGAGAACCTGGTTTAATAACATTATATCTGAAAAGTAACTAATAACTATAGTTGTCAAAAAATGCAGTGAGGTAATAGTTCAATATATCCCTCTGAAATGTAACATGTAATGGAAATACTGAAGTAAAGGGCAGGTACTTCAAAATGTTAGTGTAAATTAAGTTGGTTGGTACTTTACACCACTGGTTGGTACTTGTATTAATCCCATTGTGGAGACTCAAAACACCAGACTTTCGGCCAGGAGACCGGTGTTTGCGTCCCGTGTGAAACCAGAAGTCAATGTTTATTTATTTGTCACGTAACTTCCGTACTTGGTGATATTCTAACCCAAACTGTGACCTTTTCCTAAATCTAACTTGATAGTTTTTGTCACAGAACTTCTGTACTTAAGTTACACCACTTCTGGTGCAGCGCAACCACTTCCAATTTGACGTAACTTAACCATGATTTTTTCCTTACCATAACAAAGTAGTTTTGTTGCCTAATCCTAACTAAGTAGTTTTCTTGCCTGAACCTAACCAAATCAATATTTTTCAAAGCCTAACTTGTTGCCTAATCCTACCCAAGCTGTTTCCTGTGAAGATGGACGTTTATTTTGAAAAGACTGGAGCAGAAATTGATGCTGGACAGTCCTAGGAAAACATACAAAAAAATTTGAAATAACTTTTTGTATGATACAGTTATTTAAGAATGCAGACTTGAACAAGACGTAACAAATATGTATTGATCAGCATTTCATGGAATCTTTCTGTTCTTTCTTTCTCTGCTGGACTCCTTTACTTCCCTCTCCCTTCATCTTTGTCGCTCGTTGTCTCCATCTGTCCTTCCTCCTTTTGTTTCCTGCCTCCCCATTCTCATTCTCTTTCGCCCTCGGAAATCCCCCTCTTCTGCACCCCCTCTCCCTCTCAACTCTTCCCTGTTTCTCCCCTGTGCAGCTCTCCACCTCCCCGTCTCCACCTCCTCTCCCATCTGTAATGGTAATGCAATGTTCTCTGTTCAGCTCATCAGCATCAGCAAGAGCAGCGCCCTCACTGGTGCTCGTTCCCTCCTTCCCTGAGTGTTTAATTGCATTAGCATAAGCACAGCCTTATGTGTGTGTGCAAATGTGTGCTAGTGTGAGTGCGAAAGACTGGGAGTGTGTGACTCATGGAATCTGACTAATTTGAGAACCAGAGGATTCTCTCTCACCATGTGTCTGTCTCCTCCAAGTGTAGATGATGCTGTCTCTTCCTCTCTTTTCCCCTCATTCTTTCTTTCTTCTCCCCAGCAGTGAAGCTTGGGGGACATAAATCAAGTGGTTTTTTGCACCAAGAGCTGGCCGTGTATTCCAAGAATGAAGGAGTGAACTTTTGATGGGGAGAGTTGAAGGGATGAAGGAAGAGGGAGCGAAAGAGGCAGGGAGGAAGAAGAGAATGAGACGGATTTTGTAGACGTGAAGAAGAGGAACATCTCCACTGTTACCTGAAACATCCTTCACAAATCGCTACCTTGAGGTGATGCACAGACATTTTCCTTCCAAATATTTCCTGTGATATGCGAACTCACATTTACATTTAAAGGGGAACTCCACTGGTTTTACACATCAAAGTCTGTTTCCAGGTGTTGGGGAGTACGACTGCATATTTGAAAACTGTTGTATAAAGCCTAAAGTGTTTCCAGAGGGAGCTGTGTGAAGTCTGATAGATGTCCTCAAGTGATGTCACTTGAGTCAGCATCGGTTGGGTCTGAAGACTACAAATTTGAAAATGAATAAAATCTGGAGGTGTGGAGATGCAAAAAAGTGATCTCACCAGACCTCTGAAGGCTGCTGTTCATCTAGAGCTAGAGGCTCCTGGCTACATTAGCCAGCTGCTAGCATAACACTCCCAAACATGATTGTATTATAAGAATAGCCCTTTTGTTCTGGAAACTACTCAGGAACCCCCTTATTGTCAATCTACCTGGGGAAGCCACCCATCTTCTGAATGCCCTAAGTCTCTAGTTTGTGGTTGTAAAGTTTCATGAGGCTGTGATTATCCTAGAAGTCACCACAGGTCATTTCATACAGTAAGGTTCAAAAAATGGTCTCACTACAATGAAATGGCTACTATGGGGACTAACATCATCACACATGAATACAGTTGGGCTCAGTGGATCCACAAGATGCTCAGTTTTACAGTCATACCCAATTTATGCACCTCCAAGACTGTTTAGGGACCCCACTATGCAAAAATATTCAAACACACAATTTTTAGAGCAGGCGAAAATAACACATTTATACTGCATGTAAAAAAACTGCATGGTTTTTGCCCGAACCTGCATGTGATTATCATAAAGTGGGGATGTCTATAAAGGGGAGACTCGTGGGTACCCATAGAACCCATTTTCATTCACATATCTTGAGGTCAAAAGTCGAAGGACCTCTTTGAAAATTGGCAAAATTTAAAATAAAAGTTAGCCTTCTTCCCAACAAGCTAGCATTACATGGTTGGTAACAATGGATTCCTTAGGTTTCATATGATACTAATATCTTCACTCTAGCTTTAAGGCTGGTGATCATAGCTGTTTCTATTCCTCTCTAACTCAGGTTTTATTTCATAAATAAAAGGTGAAGTTCCTGGTTACATAGTCCAAAATGATTCCAATCAGATCACTCACAAGTAAGTCTCTTCCAACAAACACTCTAATCTACCACACTAACAGATTTATTGCAACTGTTGTACACATCAATTACAGTTTACAGACACACTTCCTTGGTAAGCGTTTACCTGGCTTTCTTTCTGTAGTTGTGTCTGAGCTCTCTGATGTGAACTGCAAGAGTAAAGTTTTTCCAAGTCTTTCTTTTGGAAAAGTCTAGATGTATTTTCAACACTTAGGGAATGCAAATAATCTCCTGACTCCAAGCAGAGCCTGACTGAGAGAAGCAAAAGAATGCATCACTCTCTCTCGTTCTGATGGAGGTTAGATGCTGGACTTCTTTTGCGGCTAAAAGTTCAATTCAGCTCAGTCCAATTTAGCTGGCTTTATTAACATGACTTCTGACATGTGCTATGAAAGCAAATTTCAAAACTCAAAATATATTAGCTAATCCATTCATATGCATTACCCGGGTACAGCTGCATATTCACTCCAGTGCAAAGAATGTGAGTTGACGCTAATCAACATTATATGCTGGCATTTGGACTAATCTCCTTCAGACCAGATGAAAGAGGAGAGAGATAAAGGGGCAGAGGAAGTTTCAGAGGGTTTTCTGGAAGGATCTGAAGTCTAATCCCAATCCATTGTCCATCAGTTGGCTATCATTTAGACTCAGCTAATCAACACAAGGTCCCTCTATGTCTTCCTCTCAGCATTCCCACAATATAATGTCCAGTTAAATCTACTACAGATGTCCTTCTGTCCGCCTTGCTTTTCTGTGCAACTACTTTATCATTCTTCACTATCCAAATGCCAAAACATGTTGTCATTTATAGGCCAACCCGGTCTCACGGGAAGCTGTATAAATATTACAACATTACACAGACATTCCGCATGTCACGAATACACGTTTGTGTTTTCCCATGATATTTGTACACCATGCAAATGTCCGCAGTTAGGTTCAAGAAAACCACAAACTTAGTTAGGGTAAAGGAAAATGTCATGGTTGGGCTTAAAATAAGTAAGTAAACCAAGTAAAACACATTCAGAAACAACTATGGAAAATGCATCACAAAGGTCAATAAAAAAATGTAACTTACAAAAACGAATTATTTATTATACGCCTTTTCATGCAAACAGGCCGTATATGCCTATCAATCATCATCTTCAAATTCCAGAGGGGTTTCAGAAAGATATTTGTAATACTAATCATTCCATTCCATTATTCCATTCCATCATTCCATACATTTGTATTCATGCTGGACCTCTCTTTTGCTTCCTTTACTTTTCTCTCCTTTACCCATGATGCAGTGTACACTGCAGTCATTATTGGCAAGGGAAGTTTCTTTGGACAGCACATTTTATACTTAAAAGTAATTCAACATGCTTTACATAATGTACTGTAGTTAACATATAAAAACATACAAAATTAAATACAAATTAAATACAGATTATAAGAAGAGAAACCCTTTTAAAAGAAATTAAAAAGTTAAGAACAGAAACATAAATACAGGATAAGATGGTTCATGATGAATTCAACTCTGATCATTGTTTGTATGATCCTGTTTAAATCAATGTCAAATAAAAACCATAATAGAGCATTCTTTGTTTTTGCAGCAGAAAGCTAAAGCTTCTGTCTTTCATGTCATCATGTTGTATACTCATGATGACATTATTATGTTACGTTAATTGCGGTAAAATTTGTGGTGACAACACGTGGTAGTGCAAGAGTATTGCCCCGTAATGGCTGCTGGAGATCGTTGTTTGCATGATCCTCTTTAAATCGATGTCAAATAAAAACCATATTAGCTAGAGCATTCATTCTTTGTGCATCGGAAAGCAAAAGCTTCCATCTTTCACATTATTACATTGTACACTTGCCCCGTACTGGCTGCGAGAGATCGTTGTTTGCATCATTCTGTTTAAATCAAATAAATAAATAAAATCATAGAAAACATAATAGCCAGAGATTTTTTTTTTTTTGCAGCAGAGAGCTAAGGCTTCTGTCTTTTATGTTAGCATGTTGTATGCTCGTAATGACATAATTTTGTTACATTAAGTGCGGTACAAAACATGGTGACAAGACACGGTATAGCACCAGATTATTGCCCAATAATGGCCGCGGGAGATCGTTGTTTGCATGATCCTGTTTAATGTCATTATGTTACGTTAAGTGTGGTACAATACGTGGTGACAAGAGGCGGTAGCGCCGGTGTATTGCCCTGTAATGGCCGCGGGATATCGTTGTTTGCATGATCCTGATTAAATCAATAGAAAATAACATCTGCGAATTTCTTATTATTTCTTATTAATGACACAATTCCAATACTTTTATCAATTATTATGGTTTATTGACTTATACAACCTTTTAGCTTAAGTTGTACAGATTTTAGGGATATGGAACATTTGAAGATACTCCAAGAAATGTTATCACAATAAGCAAAAATACTAAGGCACTGGCGGAAAATTTCTATTGCAGAGCTCAAAGGGTTAAGGTTCAGTCAAAGACAGTGCAGTACATAAACGTTTTGTTCTGCTATTGGCAAAGTATAATGTGAAGTAAAAAATATAAAAGTTGTGTTATACTGTTCTTCTCTGGCTAACTGTCAGGTGCAGATTCTTAAATTTAGATCATCAGACAGACACTTCAATGATCCAACATCCTTTATGTGGACTAATCCTTTTGCAGTCTGCTGGGTTTCCAGAGTGATCTGCATGTCTTATCGTCCTCCCATTAGTATTCATGCTGAATCAGGCTAATCAACATGGTGCACCTCGATCACGTTTTATTCCATCGGTCTCTTCTTATGCTGCTTCCCACGATGCAGAATACACCGAAGATTTGCTCGGCTTCTTTCTTTGTCCCCCAAATCATGAAGCAACCATCTTTATTAA
Source organism: Helicolenus hilgendorfi (assembly GCA_916700815.1). Taxonomy (NCBI): domain Eukaryota; kingdom Metazoa; phylum Chordata; class Actinopteri; order Perciformes; family Sebastidae; genus Helicolenus; species Helicolenus hilgendorfi. Next base: position 8,584 of record CAKALG010034437.1, on the reverse strand, counting down.
CGTACGTGTACATGTAGTTATCCTCCTGCAGTTCAGTTAAGGGATAAGTATAGGGCTTCTGAAAGATGTAACATGAAAAAACGAAGAATTGATGCTCCATCCATTGTGTTCACATCGATTAAGCTAATCAACAAGGGGTTCCTCCATCCATTTCTGTTTTTGTCTCGATTGCTTTCTTCCTAAACAATCTGCATGGCCCTGGTGGAAACAGAGGAAACAGGACGGTATTGTCTCTGACTCTTTAAGCTCTTATTCCACTGGAGCCTGTTACTCTTTGTATTATTCTCACCTTGCCAAGACTGTAATGTGAAACACAAACCCTCCCAAAAGAAAACGTGTGCCCAGAATGACTAACAATCCGATCTCAGTGCTATTTTTATTTTTTTTATCTCTTTGTCTATCAGAGGAAAGCTGTATTACTGCACATTGTGTCATGATTCTGCTTTATGCGACTGCCGTAATGATTAGGGAACACAACACAAACATAAATGTTTACTTAGATCACTTTTGGGGACATTACATTGACTTACATTCATTTCCTGGAGACTTACCCGAACCATAACCACTACTTAAACTACCACCCTAACCCTAGACTTAACCAATTACCCAAAAATCTGCTTTGTCTTTAATGGAGACACAACTTTTGTCCCCATTTGGACAAGCCGTCTCCGATTAACTGGTCTTCATTCTGGAATGTGTCCCCAAATGTAGCCTAAGTTAAGATAGAGACAAACACAACTTCTACAAATAGGCTTCATACATATGTCATCTCTTGTTCACATTTTGGTACGTTGATGAAGAGAGAAACCACAACACACATCAGTGATGAAAGTACATTTACTCAAACAATTAGTACAATTTCAAGGTGCTTGAGTATTTCCATTTTCAGCCACTTAATGCTTCAACTCCCCTACATTTCAGACACAAATATTATAGATTTTACTCCACTACATATATTTTACAGCCATACTGGTTGGCAGATTTACTGTAGCGCTACCACCCCATATAAAGGGCAGATGAGGTTGTTTGGCACTGGAAAACTTTAGAAGGGATGTCAAAGAACAAGGTTGATAAGCGAGAGTAGTGGAAAAAAAAGTGTAAATTATTAACAAAAAGTTTACTGAAACAAAGAGCAAAAATGAACCATGGGAAATTCAATGAAACTAAACTGAATCAAAAGAACACCAAAGAAAAGGAAGCTGCAGCCTCACAGCAACCTGCCGACTCCCCTTTCTCCTCTTTTACACCAGTGAATGGGATTTTACCTCCTTAGCCTCACCTAACTGGAACCTACCACCTGTCCAGGTACGTTATTATGGGGTGAGCTAAACCGAACAAGCATCCAAATTCACACAGAATAATGAACAGACACTTAATACAAGATCTCTAAATTACTGCTGAGATCTCATTCTATCTACGGTCACCCACACATACCAATGAGCCAACCAAACATTATAGAATGTCTTTTAATGCAGAACTATCTTACCTATCTTACATCTTAACAGTGGCCAGGCAGACACAATGAGGCAAACCTGTTTATACTTTCCTTGATTGAGCTTCAGAGTAGCTGATTTAACACACCATCCAAGGCAGGACAACAAAATCCTATGAACTCATAAAACAAAGTAAAACAAGCTTGTGTCATTTATACACACTACTTGATAATGTATCTAATTAACCAGCTGACCACCTGCCTCTTTATGGATCATAAATGCATAAAACAATAAATAAATAAAAATAGCATTATGAATGTATCCAAATGTAGCAGAGTAAAAGTAATGTTTTTTTCTTTAAAAATCTACTCAAGTAAGAGTACAAATTATGCTGAATTAACTACTCTGATAAGAACAATATACTCAGTACATGTAATAGAGTAAATGCATATGCAACTTGTTGCTCTGCTTTTTATATGTATTCTTTTGGCAGATATGTTTGTTCAAAGTGGCAAACCTAAAAACAGGTATGACTCTGGTGACCCCAGACTCTGATGTGACCATCTTGCGCTTTGTACGCCCAGCAATCCACGCCATCTAACACAGTACCCAAATTCAAACTTATCTGGGAATAATTCTTCCACACAAACATCCACAGTTTAATAACCATTACATAATTTAAAATTTTTAAAAAATTGTTCCTTGGGAAATAAAAAAGCATGATTATTAATATTATGTGTCTAACTCTAACTTTGGTAGAAGCCACCATTACTGTGGTGGCAGAATCAAACTCATCATTCACTGAGAGTGAAACCATGGATATTCTGGTTATTCAGGGTCGGCAATGTCCCTTTTCAACAGATGAAATAAGCCATGTAAATGAGGACGTTTTTCAGTCTCAAATCACTAGTTTTAATGATTATGACAGTTTTGCGTGGGAAAAAAATAACCTCCACAGACTGGATGTGAAAGTGTAAAGTAATGAAAACCTAGCAGGAATTACCTACAAGCTTATAATTATGAATAAACAAACTTGCTCTCCCTTAGTTTTTTTATGTCGGCTTGGTGCGCCTGGGCCTTAAAAAGTGTAGTTGAGACAAAAAAATAAGAAAAAAGTAAAGAGATACAAAGAAACTCAGTCACACAAAACAGTTGTACAGAAAAACAGAGACCAGAGAGGAAAAGGGGAGATATAAAATGAAGAGACAAAAAAAATAAATAAAGCAGATTCAGAAAGATGCAGTGTTGAAAGAGGATGAGAAAATTTGAAAAAATGAAGCAATAGAGACAGACAGAGAGGCAGAGCAGTGGAGACCGGTGGTTGTAAAAGAGTTGAGAGCGAGTGAGAGAGAGAATCCCTGGGGTGTTTCTGCTGACACACTGAATGACCACAGTGACGGAGAAGCAGATTGAATTCTCCAAAATGGCCTCCCCTGCAGTTCACTTCAACCCTCGGGTCGACCGTAAAAGCAGCCGAGGCATAAAATATCTGGAAATTGATTTGCATTCAGTGAAAACGGAGCTCCTTATCACTTCTTTTCTCGCCGGGCATCACGGATGACGAGTTTAACAGAGGACAACGAGGGAGTGCAAGACGAGATCCAAATTCAGGATTTATTTAAGAAGTGTTTATGTGTATGCAAGTGTGTGTGTGTGTTTTGATGTAAGGCAAAAAAAAGAGGACTGAGTGTGTCTTTTGATATGACAGTCTTCACTAACAGAAAGGCCCCTGTATTCGGGCAACCCCGCTTAAACAGCCTTTGGAGCTGAGGGAAATCTCAGCATCCCTGATTGCCGTTGCTGCTCTTTTATCACTCATTTGATTTTCCACATCAGACACGACCTGCGAGTCGCGCCTGCATTTGCAACACTCGTACGCATTAGAAGGTGGCTGGCAGATAGTTGACACAGTGCTGGAAAGTAAGCTTAGAGGCTTCAGCTTCATCTAAGTTCGGTTCTTTTACTCTACACTTTCTGTGCACTAAGTTACACAAGTTCAGAGGGTGCTAACGTCTGTTTTAGTAACAGTCTCACTGCAGTTTGTGAAATTTAATCTATTTCATTTGTGTACATAGACACAAATTTCCCTTTTTCTGTGACGCTCAGCACGACTTTCAAAAACACATTTTTGGTACGTTTTTACAACAAATGACCAGCAACACATGACGCATGTGTCAATTTCCGCACCAGCCTTTTCAAAATAAAACTACTTAGTCAGATTCAGGAATATATCAACTTGGTTAGGCTTTGGCAACCAACTATTTAGGTTTAGGAAAAGATCAACTTGGTTAGGCTTAGGAAACACAACTACTTAGAATAAAACCTAAACTAGTTAAGTTTAGGAAAATATTGTGGTTTGGGTTAAAATGACTCTGGAAGTGCTGTAACTTAAGTACAGAAGTTATTTGACAAATAAATCAACGTTGACCTCTGGTTTCACATGGGACATGAAAACCTGTCTGTTGAACATCAAGAACAATTTGTGTCTATATAGATGAATCAATACATTACATTTTGTGACTATTTCTCGAACTGCTGTGCGACTGTGCTGGATTCAGAGTGACATGAAGCGGGGGTGAGAGGGCAAAAACGAGAGATGAATTTTCCCCCCATGTTGCCAGTAGAACTGTACATTGCCAAATGTCAGACTGTAGTGTGAAAAATGTGAGAGTCTGAAAATATTTAAGCCCCATGACACAGATTCAAGAGATAAGTCAAGATCACACACAAACAGTACGAGCCGTGCTGCTACAATGAAGGATTCCCCGAGTGCCGCTGACCCTCCGACTGCTGAGAAAGGCCACATATTTCTCTCACAGAGGGATTCTCCAAGCAACATTTTTACCCTGTACTTCAGGAGGTAACAATTCAGCAATTTGAAAACATTGCGTCAGGCCTTTTGTGCAAGATATCTCCGCATTGATTCTAACAGCTTGAAAATTGTCCAAAGCTGAGAGCAAATCACAGCTCAATTGATGCCGGCTTCTCTCTACAGGTGAAAGCTTGATATGGTGGGCACATCTGGTTTCTGTTTTAGCTCTTCCTAATGCCATTTACTCTGCGTTTGTTTCTCTCCAGCTGAGTCCATAAGGTCATCTCTGCCGGTGCTGTCATGTCAGCGACTACTCATGTAACCTGTCACCCTGCCGCTCGTTCAGGAACCCACTTCTCTGCTCTGCTGCCTGTTGGTTTGTCAAGAATGTGCACCAATGAGCAACAAACATACAATGCAGCAACCAGCAATAATGTTGCAAGCGTTGTCACAATTTGGGTTTTATAACACGCCTGATAAAAGCACGTCAATGTAGACAACTTACTGGAGACAAGTGGAACATCAGGGCAACATTGCCAATCCGTCAAACCAGCAATGCCCTGTTAGTCGCAGTAGGAGAGACGAAACTTCAGCACCAGAGGCAATGGAAATGTAACCCAAATGCTCTTCCAAGCAGGTCTGCACAATCAATTTTATATTTATATCTATAGCCCAACATCACACTTGAGGTGGGAATTATAGGCAATGCCCTTGATTTCTTTCATTCACAGGAAGACAGGAATATGTTGTCCTTGGCAATTTTATGGTAGTGTCTGGAAGGGAAACCGCAAGTTGGGCAAACTCTCGTGAGATGGTTAAGGTTATGCATTGATCTTGAATAGTTAAGGTTAGGCATTGATCTTGAATAGTTAAGGATAGGCATTGATCTTGAATAGTTAAGGATAGGCATTGATCTTGAATAGTTAAGGATAGGCATTGATCTCAAATAGTTAAGGTTAGGCATTGATCTTGAATGATTAAGGTTAGGCATTGACCTTCAATAGTTAAGGTTAGGCATTGACCTTGAATAGTTAAGGTTAGGCATTGATCTCAAATTGTTAAGGTTAGGCATTGATCTAGAATAGTTAAGGTTAGGTATTAATCTATAATAGTTAAGGTTATGCATTGATCTAGAATAGTTAAGGTTAGGCATTGATCTCAAAGAGTTAAGGTTAGGATAGGTCATCGGGCAGCGAGTTTCGCAAGAATTTTTGCAGATCTCAGATCAGATTTTGCAATTTGCGGGGTTACCTTCTAGACACGACCCAATTTCATCTCCAGCATCAGCATACGGCGTCCCTCAGGGGTCAGTGTTGCGGCCCCTGCTCTGTCTGATCTATATGCTGCCCCTGGGAATAAATACTGAGGAGCCATAACATCAAATTCCACACCTATGCAGATGATACACATATCTACCTGCAAACTTCCCCTGAGAAACACTTGGCATTATCTCGGGCTACCAAATGCCTGGATGACATCCATCACATGATGAGCAAAAACTCCCTGCAGCTAAATGGCAGCAAGTCATTCTCAATGGCACTGGTCCAACCTAACTTCGGGAGCGCCTCAGTCCAACCCCTGCACACTCAGCTCTGGCAGCTCAAACCTTCTAACTGTGCCACAGACAAAGCTGACAAGCATGGGAGATCTTGCGTTTTTGTCACTGGGCCACACTTGTGGAATCACCTCCCAGGGACGATTAGGGCCTCAGACTCACTTGCTGTTTTTAAATCCAATCTTAAGACTCACCTGTTCCTCTCAGCCTTCCCTTAGGGTCCCGGTTTCATTTGTGTGTTTTCCTTAGAAAACTTGGGTCTCGAAATATTTTGTCTATAATGGTTTTATCATATTTTAACTTGGGCTGTCAATAGATTAAAATATTTAATCCTGATTAATCGCATGATTGTCCATAGTTAATTGCGATTAATCGCAAATGAATCACATTTTTTATATGTTCAACATGTACCTTAAAGCGAGAGTTGTCAAGTATTCACTATCTTATTAGAATGGAAGTGGACAAATATGCTTTCTTTATGCAAATGTATGTATATATTTATTTTTGGATATCAATTAACAACACACAACAATGAAAAATATCGTTGTACATTCTATACAACATATGACACAATCTATCCTAACATGTCCTTTTCAAAAGGAATATGAGCTTGTGAATCTGAGAAAAAATATATAAAGCACTACTGAAAAAGATTCAAATTTTCTGCCACTAAATCATGTTGGATTTCATTATCTTGGACCCCATCATATGAAACTAAATCACTATTGGTTCATTAAATCAAAATGCATCATAATAACATCAAAGTGGCAACAGAACAGAGACACTCAAAAGCAACAAAAATATATCAAATGAAGGTCACTGTAAAGACAGACACATCACATATCTGAAATAAATGCTGCTGCTGTGGATCTCTTCAGAGAAGTCAGTCAAATATATTTCACCCTTTTCTTGACATCTCAACTACACTTAATGAACTGCAGCTTCCTCGTCATAAGTCTGAGTGTAGGTGGCTTAAAAGGCCAAGTGCAAAAATCCAGTGTTTTATGGTACTTACTTATGAAATCACCATGGCAACTGCTCTTTATCAAGCTCACAGGTACCAAACCCAATAGATTTCAGTTTTTTTTTTTCTTTCTGACCAATCAATCAAATTCATACTGTATCTGTATGAGATGTTTCTGTTTCAGGGTTATGCTCTGTGGAATTGTGGTAATTGTGACAATTGTGTAATGTTATGTTTACCCTGTCATCTATTTTTTCTGTGGTAAACTAAATATGGTTATATTTTCAACTCTAAACCTTCATTGGAAACTTGTAAATCACATCATAGAGAGGTGACATAATCACTTATGTTGAAAAATGCAGGTGCAGATATGAGCACATTACAATGTATTCAAATATTAATCATTTGCATGTGAGGTGTTATAAAGGAGTTGCGGTTGAAATTGAAGCACTAAAAGCATTTGTAATGTCTTTTTAATTGTTGAGATATAAAAGCTGAATGCAGCTGAAATCGGTTGAAGTGAACGAGGTGAAAACCAGTAAACTATCTACTGAGGAGTGAGAGCTGGAAGCAGCTGAAATGTAAGTTGACAAATGCAAGTGAAATTTAATTTCAAGCGGCAGAGATAACTGTGTGCACAGCCTGTATGAGACGCACTTCCATTAACTACATCCTCGGCAACAGTAAATGCTCAGGGAAAGGGCTGTGGTCACATCTCCAACATAGGGAAAGAAACAGGAAAATCATCTTTGAGTGGCCTTGCTTTCAACATCATCCAGCTTCTTGGGTGTCATCTTGCCCTCCACCTGACCCTGCCAATCTCCGACACATGAGCAGCTTTCTCCTGACCTCAGGGTCAAGGCATCAGGTGTCAGAGGTCAAGACGAGATGTATGGGTCACGATCCAAAGAGCTTCATACTTCCTCGCACGCCCATTGGAGTTAAAGCTTTTGATACATTGTTTTTCATCGTTCAGGTTTAAACAAACCAATTCTTTGTTTTCAATGAGACATTTAAAGTTTGTTTTTTACATTTTTAACTGGATGATTGTGTGTTAAGGGAAAATAGCAGAGTACGTTTATTTAATGTTTTTTTTCTTACTTCCATTTATACTCATGAAATGGCTAAACCCCCCCGCTGTGTTCGCCACAGTCAGAAGCTACTACACTGTGTGTGTGATTTCAGGTTTGCCTGACCTCCCAGCAGTTATGGTCTCATAACAGTGGGAGGCAGTGGGAAATATGAAATAAAATGAAATAAAATAAGGAAACAGTAAAAACACTCAGAGGCAGAGCTGCAGTAATGAATGTGAATGTGAGTTTAAAGTAACTTCTACATTTTTCTGGCATGACTTTCCAACATCATTGGAAATGCATCAACAGTGAGGCGACACACGTCAGCTAAAACCACAATATCACTCTATATTTCAGCTGCTTGGCGGTAATGTTAGCTGACCAGACAAAGGTCTCTCTATGAACATGATTTAGAGCTGATCCTAGTGTTGGCTTTTCCTGTCTCAGTGCAGGCTGAGGCAGCGGGGCTCTGCAGCGTAACGAGTAACGAGACGGTAACGTTTCTCTCTGAAGTGCCCCGTCACTTCACAAGACACGGGAAACCTCTGTTGGTCTGGAGGAGGTACAGCATTTATTTCTGCACAAACGTCCCCTGTGCATTCACTAGATATTCTCAGAGTTAAACTAATTCTTCTGCAGTGTGGAGTGAGCGCGCTTTCACGTCTAGAGGTGGAGCGCGCACTGTCTGAGTGAAGGCAAGCAGCCAGAGGAGGAGAGGTAGCGGCTACATGTGAATGCGCATATGCG
>CAKALG010034436.1:0-14528 GCA_916700815.1 Helicolenus hilgendorfi | reverse complement strand
CACTGGCATTGTGGGTTCCTCCCACCTCTTGGTGTGCGTCACCATCCATTGTCTCGCGGCCGACTCCAGTAGTTTGCCTCAGCGTGGTCAGGGCATGTGTCTGCTTGCTGTCCAGATATTTTTAAAAACAGATATTTTCCTTTTGGCCTGTCGTCCACAGGCAAACGGAGTTTTGGGTCACAAAAACGGATATTTTTGAAAACGCCTTCTAAGGTGCAGATTTTTTTAACTCTGGTTACTTTGTATCGGTGTGGACATGTAAAACGGAGCGCTTGGGAAACGGTGACGCCCTCTCTTCATTTCACACATGTATGACCATGTGCCAGAAACAATATCTGCTTTCTTACATTTTGTAAGCAATGTTCGGACTACTACTACTACTTAACATTTGAAAACGTAAAGCCCCCCACCAACAATAACTGTTATCGAGCTGACTGTGATGAAGCCCAAGAAAGGGGAGTGAAAAGGGTGCTAACAAATCTCCTTGACTCCTTACCTTGTGATCTCACTTGTAGTGACATGTAAACATTACGGCAAACACAACATTTGGAGTCGTTTTTGCCTTTGAGTGTGGACGGAGATATTTTGTAAAATGCAGGTCGGGTGGACAGAAAACTGAATATGTGTAGACAGGGCCTTAAACACAGGTAACTCAGGAACCAACCTATCCTGCTGGTGGGGGTGGAGTCCATCTGTAAGTCATTTACACTGATCCTCATGCAAAACACGCATGCAAGAAGATTAATAAATGATCAAACATGCAATAAAACATTAAGTAGATAAATAACAACAATTTTAATATATAAAACAGATTAAAAAGTGCGTGCAAAGTAAAGTAAAAATGTAGATCAAATGAGGAGGCTGTCTTTAAACAGCCCTGGTGTTAAATGCATGCTGTTTTTGTTTTTCCATCTCTTTTCCCGCTCTACCTGCCTCCTCCTGACGGCGCACTCCTCGCCTGTCCTCTTTCCTGCTGCCTCATCACTTCTGAGGCTGCAGTTCTTAGGTTCCTGTCAACAGTGCTTTGGTGCTAGAACTGATGGGAGCGCTGCGCTCTCTGCCATTCTTAGCATCAGTCATCTGAACACTTCGCCTCAGGAAGGAAATCGATCTCCTGCCAAGCTCAGGAGAGAGCGAAGAGAGCGAGAGAGATAGGGAGGGGGAAAAAAAGAGGGAAATGCGTCCCCACACCTGCAGCTCTTCCCAGGTAGAAAACTGTGATAGATCTTCTGTCAAAGCTAAGAGAGTGTCAGTTAAACATTATAACAAATGGGGGTTCTAAAAGCGGAAATCAGACAGTGTTTCATGATGCCTAATCAGCTAAAAGCCTAAGAGGAAATACCTGATTATGCACAACTGTTTCCAATTCCAGCCCTAATTGAAGCTGCAATTGAAGCACTTTTGCTGTACGACCAATGGACTGTAGCTCCATCACGACATGAAACCGCTGAAGATAAATTATTTGTGTAAAATAACTGCTTATTTTACATGGAAAAGAACAAAAAAAGTTGTAACCAATCCATCTTTCTTGTGAATAAGTGAAGGATTTACAGCAAGGAATAACCTACGGTAGGGCAGTAAGTGGTTTGCAACCTTTTTTTTGCCTGTGACACCTTAAAAAAAAGCAACATCTATTTGCAGCTCTGTTTACAGGCTGCATAATGCGACCAGCGGAGGAGTAATTCTTCCATTTGATTTATTTGAATACATTTAAGAGGCCTGTGGAGATAATTATTCAGTAATCACCAGGAAAAGATAACAGATGTTTCCACAACAACATTTGTTGTAGACAATATATTTTTCTTGCTTTTTTATTCTGTTCTTCATCTTTCAACCCGTGGGTCCCAACCTCATGTTGGAACTACTTGTGCACGTTAAACGCAGCAGTGATGCCATGCTGTTACACAATATTACCACCTGACAGACACAGAAATCACTATGAGCCTTTTACTATGAGCTCTATTAGATTGCATTACACCTTGAACAGACGAGTATAGTCAAGCTTTGAAAATATCCAACACGTTCTCATCCCAACTCGTCACATACTGCCCATTGGCGTCACTCTGTTTTCGGCACCTCCTCATGGCTCTGTTTTCAATCTTTAAAAAAAATCTAGCCCGTGACAGGAGACTTTGGCCAATCACAGGTCATTTCAGAGAGAGACAGAGCATTCCTATTGGCTGTGCTCCGGCTGGTGGGCGGTGCTTGGTATTTTCTCAACTGATCTCAACATGGTTGCCGGGTTACAAACGTCTTAATTTTACAGCTAAACAGCACAATACAAGATGTTTCTGAAAACATTTGAGGTGAGAAATAGACATTACAGTAACAGAATATTGATTCATATTTCATCAGCGCTGCCTAGTTTGACTGATCAAAGTTTGCGAGTAATTGACAACTGACTCATTAATGGCCAACTCTAGCTCGGAGGACACAGAGGCACATGAATTTTTTTTTTAGATTACCTGTCTCATGCTCTACTGTAAAGATATAGTAACCGTTTTATAAAAATAACTTTTTTTTAATCATATTTGCTGCATTTCTACCCACTGCTGCTTTAATGGAACGCCTGGTGCATATCAAACTAAAGCGTGCCATGAGTGAATGCCGACGGCCTTGACAAAGCCTCGGTATTTAACGCCCTGGGAATGAGAACGAGCTGAAGTATCACAACAATTAACAATTAATATGGTCATTCTCTGCCCCTACTATTGTTTCAGTGTGTCCTCGAGGCATTTAAAAGCTATCAATCCAAAGTACCATGCACATTTTGCTGCATAACCCCTTTGATGTTAAATCTTTATGAGAATATGAAAGTCTGTATGAGGCAAAAAGCTAAATCCAACTCTTCCCATTACTGTTGCCCTTAACTGTGACGCCTATCTGGCCACCAACAAAATCCCCTATGCTATGGTTCAAACTGAGCCAATATTTGGCCTACTTTCTGTTTGTCATTTGCATTTTTTCCCCTTTTGCATCGAATCCTGTCCCTGAAACTCAATGAAATACTCTTTTTTTATTTTTTAGGACTGCACTTGATGATTTCGATGTGCATGCTTTTTTTTAACTGAAAGCTGACTACCATGTGTGTGTGTGTGTGTGAGTGTGTGTGTGTGTGCAGGTTTGTGGGAAGCGGCAATTCTAAAAGCTGAAATTAAATAATACATATGTAAATGCAATGCCATCGCTCGCTGGGTTTCCACAGCGATATGCTGGCTGCCATCCAGCCGTGCCTCCTTTCCAAAATTCATACGACGCAGCGTGTGTGTGTGTTTGCACTGTGTCTATGTCTATGCACGTGTATGCGCGCAATATCGAGTGTGAGTACTCTGTATATTTGTGTACACAAACGTGTATGTGTACGTATGCTCGGGAGTGAGTATGATTACTAATGAGAGAGAGAGAGAGAGAGCATGAGGGGAGATGTACACTGTGTGTGCTGTAACCTCCATTGTCAATTTGTGCAGCCTAAGATCCGCATGTTAAGTGGAGCAGAAAAGGCATCTCTGTGTGTGACAGTAATAGTGCCTCTCTGCCTTTTATTACTCAGCTGGAAACACATACACAGACACACACTTACACACAAATGATTTGACAAAAAACTACAGCCTGCCATCCAACTAAATGTACCAAGAGTAATATAAACATCTTGAGACACTTGGAACTCCAACATAGATATGAAAGGAAATATGGATTTTCAGACATTGCAGGAACAGAAGATGACAGATCTCTTTTAGCAGGATGGTACAATAAAGCTTTGCTTGGCATCTTCATACATTGGAAGCTCCAAATAGGAAAAAGAGTTAACTTTTATCCAGAACAACTTGGAAACTGTAGACAATCTCAAACTCTATATACTATAGTACTTATGAGCTTGGGTACGCTTCCCAAATACTGACTATACATTTTTCCTCAAACCCAAAGTTAAAAAGATCAATATACAAAAAACAATTACACCAATCAGCCATAACATTAAGACCACTGACAGGTGAAGTGAATAACATGATTATCTCGTTACCATGGCACCTGGCAGTGGGTGGGATATATTAGACAGCAAGTAAACATTTTGAACTTTGAACTTTGTGTTGGAAGCAGAAAAAATGGGCAAGCGTAAGGATGTGAGCGACTTTGACAAGGACCAAATTGTGAGGGCTAGACGACTGGGTCTCCAACTCCATCTCCAACACTGCAGCTCTTGTGGGATGTTCCCGGTCTGCAGTGGTCAGGACCTACCAAAAGTAGTCCAAAGAAGGAAAACCGGTGAATCGGCAACAGGGTCAGACCCAAGGCTCATTGATGCATGTGGGGAGCGAAGGCTGGCCCGTGTTGTCCGATCCAAAAGAAGCTGAAAACGTTAATGCTGGTTCCGATAGAAAGGTAACACACAGTGCATGGCAGTTTGTTGCGTATGGGGCTGCGTAGCCGCAGATCGGTCAGGGTGCCCATACTGTCCTAATGTTATGGCTGATTGGTGTATGTAACCAAGAGCTTCATGAGGTCAACAGGCAATGCCATAGCATAAACTATACCACGATTCATGTTTCATCAATGAAGTGATCGAAATACATCTATAGAGCTAAGGAGAAATACAACGTGGCAGGTCGGTGTTGGTGAGGACATTTGGGCATTCTGTAAGAATGTTCCTTTCGGAGAAACAAATTAAACAACAAATATAATTTATTTTCAATTAAAATGTCATAAGGCTGGGTATTGGTATCCGATACCTTTAAAGTATTATTGAAACAACCTAGTACCAAGTAGTATGAAAACGCCTCCAGTCAGACGACACATGCAATCGATCCTTTTTCGTGCCCAGATCTAGAAAAAGATGAGCGTTCTTTCGATTTATTGCGAGGTGTGATTAGCTCACTATTCCACAGCAGCGACAACTCATACAGCCAGAATTACCAGGATGGGTATCAAATGAAGTACTCTATTGGTATCTGTATCACTTTAAAGGTACTGGTATCGTAATTTCTTAAATGATACCCAGCCCTACGATGTCAACAAGATGAACCGAGGACTGCACTTAATTGTCATTAAACATTCTTCAGTGCATGCTCGGCCTTCACACATTAACCGTTTTCTGACAGTATGAATTGAATTTTTTCCAGCGGCATCAGAATTGCAAAATGTGTATCACAAATTAAATTCGTCTAGCCTAAAATCTGACAATAAAAGATTGATTTAAGTTACAGGACATGGAATGGCTGGAGTGTTTTGTAGATCATTTCTGCACTGGAGCGCTATCACTCTATCAAAATACATCCCCATTCAGTTACAATTTCTTGTCTCTTTCTTATCGACTTGTTTTGTAGGTCTGAAAAAAATCTGTCCAATATACCTTGCCCAACCGTTATGTGAAATGTGGACAAAACCTCCAAGTGGTAGATTTATCCCTGTGGCTTGTTCACTTTAATAGCCTACAGCAATAAACAACCTAAAAAAAAAGCCATGGCCGTTCATTGTGGCAGTTATCAGTTTACAACATTCTATCAATTACATTGATTTTACACCGGGATCTATCAAATCATAACAAGAAGCAAATGGAAATGAAATAGTTGCTGGGTGACTGCCTCTCGTAATCTCCCCAAACGTGCATTGTGGGGTTGAGTTGATGTGTGGGATGTGTCAAAATCAGTGAGAGAAAATTATATTGGAAATATGAAATTGCACGCTGCAAATTTGATGAAACGGGCCCCAGCTGCGTTCCTACATGGCCGGTCTAGGCTTTTACAAATGGATTCCTCTGGCAGGATAAGGCACTTTGTCACAAAACATTCATCCTCTCAAAATTGTTCCAGGGACATGGCACTGACTTTAATTTACTCCAATGGTCTGCACATTCTCCAGATCTCGACCTAGCAGAGCACATTTGGGATCAAGTGGAACAGGAGTGGAGACATAGATGAAAAATCAGTGCGAACTTCATGATGCTGATGGAATTTCCTTGAATCCATGGCAATGGGGGGCCTTACAGGGTTAGTTGTAATGAAGTGGGCAATAAGGGTAAGTCCCAAGAAATTACCTCATGTAAAAAAAAAACTAATTATATCACTTTATTATGTATAAAAAGCTGATAACTTTATGTGAAATACTTAATGTTCTCAGCACAGTTTTATTACAACACATTTGATCTCCCAGACTTCTCCCTCTGTCAACATTCAAATGAAAGCTAAAAAATGCAAAAATATACTCTGTTGTTCAGAAAATGACTTTCCATCTTTGGGATGCCAGCTCATTTTCTGGCTCTACCAATGTGGAAACTCTAACTGCTCTCTCACTCTAACTGCCACTGATTTTCATAAGATATAGCCTAAGCGCTTTTCCAAATGGTCTGTTTTGAATCTGATTATTATAAAGCCATTTTTCCAATTTTACTCACAGTGGTCACAGCCGAGTTTAAGTCAAATCTTTCCTCTACACACAACAATGAAGTCTCTGTCAGAAGTCTTTTATAACTGCCAGAAATGAAAATGACATTTTCAGTTTGAACTTTCACCAATATTTTATAACTATTTTTTTTTTCTCTTTCTAAAATGATGGCCATTTGTCACATGTGATGACATTATAACCTTGCTTTTGCAAGTAAAAGGGCACTGCGTTTTGTTTTGGCTCTGGAAAAGCTTAGCTAAATTCTCTTTTGCTCATACTTTTTCGATTTCTAAAAGAAAGCCAGTGTCCTCATTTCGAAAGCTATGATTGTGCAAGTGAAGAGATTTTCTCCACCAACTAACAGTACATGTGGGGACTGACTTGCTGGGTCACAATTCTTTATGACAGATGTTTGAAGAGGCTGTGTGCAGCATAAAAGCACCTACTGTATATCCCTAGCCCTTGTGTTACAAGAGGAGGTTAATATACATGCATGGGAACTAAATTTAGTTTGAGGGCAGCTTTGCCAGTTAACTACCTTTTAAATCAGTTTGCCAGTTGCCTCTCTGAATGGCTGATTCTCTGCAGACGATTAGATTGCCTTTGGTCTGGTATATTACTCTGTTAAAGGGTTTGTGCATTATACAGTTGGTGTCGCAGACTTTGTGGAAACAGAGGCAGTGGGCTGTGCCTTGCCATTCCGTTTCTGGCCAGCCATTTCCAGTTTTTTTTTTTTATTGCCATGCAATTTGTGCTGTGAAGGGGTACAGTACTTGGCACTTTGAGGTTCCCTGTCATACAGGCTTCAAATCTGGAGCGGGTGACATGGTGGTTTGTAGATTGTTGTGATTTTAGAATACCTATCAACAGACAGGAATGTTGATATTGGATGATTTGCAAAAGCCTTGCATTATATTCAATGATAACTAGAGATGCACCTTTCCAACTTGTTTTGTCCCAATACCAATTCCAATACCTCAACAGATGAACACTATCTCCTGCAAAATTGCATTTTTAAACAACAAAACTGCTTTCTCAATTATGTTTTGAGTAGGGCTGTCAATCGTTTAAAATATTGAATTCATATCATAAATCCATAGTTAATCGCGATCAAATTATCTGTTCTAAATATATATTTAAAGGGAGAGTATTTGTAAGTATTTAATCTCTTATCAGGATGGGAGTGGACAAATATGCTTGCTTTATTCAAATGTATGTATGTACAAGTTGCCTTAATGCGTTAAAGAAATTAGTGGCGTTAAAACAAATCTGCGTTAAAGCGTTATTATCTCATTAATGTTGACAGCCCTAGTTTTGAGGGAAACGTATTTTCTCCCAGATTAAGGTCGCAGTTTTAAACGCGTGGTTATTGTTGTAAATTGAAACAAAAAGGTGAAAACACAACAAATCTACTTGGTTAGGTTTAGTAAATAAACATCATGGTTTGACTTAAAATGACTACGGTCGTTACGTTCTAACTCACACAGGCTCCGCCCTCTACTGGACTCTATGGATAATACCCACAGGAGAATGTGTGCTTGTGATTGGAGGTATTGGAGTATTAGCCATAGAGTCCAGTAGAGGGCACAGTCTGTGCTCATGGAACTAGGGTTATAATATTGAATATTGTAAGCTTAGTTATTAAGCTTTGGATGTAAAAATTAAAATAAGTGAACACTGACTTTTAGTTTCACATGGGACAAGGTTGGTAGAGGTTTGGGGAAAATGCATGGTTGTGGTTAAAAAACATACTGGTCTCCTGTATAAAAGTCCAACCGGCTACATGACCATCCACTCCATTATGAGCATGATTCCTGGGGATAATCGGTTTGATTTACTGTAAGGCAGTGATCAGGAACAACAAATTAATGCATTACTGCTACCCTTTAATGTGAATTTGTTTTTCTATTTTCTCTAAATTTCTTTACACATACAAGAAGAATGGAGGCTTTAATGATCCCACTGCAACCAGTTAAACGCAGCATGTCAGACTGTAATTCTTACAACTCCCAATCCCGTTTTGGATAATGTTAAATTCCCCATCACAGTGGATGATAAACTAGAGACTCATTTCATTCTTTTACTCCCTCATTGTCTTCCCCTCTGTAATTATTTTCTTGTTTCACAGCTCAATTATTGCTACCTCCATGTGCTGTGTTTCTCGCCTTACTTTGTGTCTATTGTTTACCCTCTCTTGCTCTCATAGCTAGGTAGGTGTTGTTAATAAACACCTCCCGAGCTCTAGTGCTCTCCTGGGCTTGACAGATTGACCCAGCGAGAGGCATTAGAGTGATTTAAATGCTACATAATGGCGACATATTAGCAAGAATGTAATGCTGCGCATTTACCGAAAACGACTTGGACATAACTGAATTGCAATAATGATTATAACTGACAAAAGCTGAAGGATTGGAACTTGGCTTGCCTCCACTGTTTAATGAAACACTGTCATCCCAAGTCAGTTACTGTGCAACGAGAATTCACCTGACAAAGTAAGTTAAATATGACTACTGTTTGACAGTTGATGGTGGTTATTGTGATTTACACTACACTTTTGCGCATACAGTTGTAGGTTAACAGGATCATTTAAGAGATTTAACATTGATTTCGATGACGGAACAAACTGTAGGGTTAGAAAATGAGGGAGAAGCAGAAGCATACAGTTTTGTGTTCTTTCATTGCAGCTATAGGTGATATATTCACATATGATGTGATACAGAGATACAGAAAATATAAAAAATGTCCACTATAATCCAACTAAACAACTAATGCAGTATGTATGTAAGCAGTATGTATGTTCAAAACTAAACTGCATTCTCAATTATGTTTCGATTGAAATCGGAATTGTCCCAGATTACGGTCGCAGTTTTAAACAGGTGGTTAACGTTGTAAATTGAAACAAAAAAGAAAAAGAAAAAACAATGCAACAATGCTACTTAAAAAAACCCATCATGGTTTGGCTTAAAATTACTATGAAATTTAAGCACAACACAACAAAACTACTGTGTTAGGTTTAGGCAACAAAACGACTTGCTTAGGTTTAATAAAAAAAAAGTCATGTTTTGGCATAAAATGACTACGAACATAAAAAAAAACACAACAAAAATGCAACAAAACTACTTTTTAAGGTTTAGTAAAAAATAATATCATAGTTTGCCTTAAAATGACTATGAAATAGAAAGAAAACACAACCAAAACGCAACCGGTCTCCTGACAAAAGGCCTGTGTTTCATTACAAACATATTGTGTATAGTGCTCTAAGTCTTCTGATGAAAATATATTGTTCTAAAAGGCAGTGAGCAAATGTCCCATCGGGAAAAAAGCTACAAATATTGTGATGTTTTAGCTCTTGTCCCTTGCTCATGTTTCATAAAGCAATCATAGAGTGACAGAGTTGTTAAACATCAGTTTGCTGTGTTTCTGGATTTTGAACATCAACGTTTTCAACCACTCATGCCTCACTGCTGTTTAGAGCAATACAAACATGACATTGCTTAGTGCAAAACATATTGCTTTTCTTCAGTTTAAAAAGAGCTTAATACAGCCGTGTCACTGTGGGGTGATGGAGGTTTGAAGCAGGGCACACATTGATGTGACAGGAAGGAGACACATCAGGTAATGTAAGCAAGATCAGCGACTGACATCCGGAACAGATAACTAACATCGGAGGATAACGGCTGTCACCCAGACACCTGAGGCTAGATGCATAAATGTGCAGATTTACACCAAGCTATCTGTAGTCCTTGCCCCAGATTCATAATAAAATAAAATAAAATCTTTGGATGCATTATTCCATGCTTAAAATTTACATCTTGGTCATTGTGCCTATTGCTGACTCTCACAGTTAGATATTTGCAAAGCTTCCTAACAGTGCCAAAGCACCATGGTGTGTCATTACGCAAATCTATTATGCACTGATGTATAATGAGAGTGGCATTGTAACGGCCTGCTGACTCATAATGCCTACTTTATGATCCACATTTTACAGTTGGGATGACATTACATGGACATGTTCACTCACACAAGCATACAATCGTATTTGTAAAGAGAATAATGTCACATTATTGTTACATACATTTATGTTATATTCAAAACATCAGTGCTGCACTCCTCCCCAAATCCCCCCCCTTTCACACATTACTATGTGGCCAGAGCCTGATGCATGTTAGCCATGAGTTTTCTTCATTTGACGTCTGGACTTTCTGAAAGGGATAGTCAGTGCTCATCAGTTTTGGAATGAGATCTTCATTAAAGTATGGGAAGTCAAAAAAGACAATGCACAAAAACAAATGCTAAAGATATAAAAGACAAAAGCTTTGACTTTGACCCTCTTTCAGAAATAATTAATTGGGGATAGAAGGCCTATAATGTACATTTCACAAATGTACCCTGAAGAGAGATTTGTAGTATTTAATACTGTTATCAATAAGTGAATGGGCAAATATGCATGCTTTATGCAAATGTATGTATATCTTTATTACATACATTTAACAATTAACAACACAAAACATTGACAAATATTGTCCAGAAACCCTGGCAGGTACTGCATTTAGGATAAAACATGCTCAAATCATGCTGCTGACTTGACTATGACTTGCCCAAAACTGCATGGGATTAGCATAAAGTGGGCATGTATGTAAAGAGGAGACTCGTGGTTACCCATAGAACCTGTTTTCATTCATATATCTTGGCCATGCTAGTTTTTCCTCGCCAAAATGTAGTGTAAGTTTGGAGCGTTATTTAGCCTCCTCCACGACAAGCTAGTATGACATGGTTGATACCAATGGATTGTTAAACTGATCATATATTATATATATGTTCAAAATCAAATAGTTCAACATCCACTTAATGCAACATTTACATATTTTAATAACATAAATAATCATAGACATATCCAAAGCCATTCCATGTATGCATCCCAGTGGCTAGTGCAACGACAAAGAAATAATCCCTCACCAGCTTCCCACATTCACTGTCAATTGTGTTCTTCGGACTCCAACCCAGTGGCAAGAATTACCCCACACTACCTGTTGTCTCCCAACAATTGGTACATTTAGTTTGATGGTTGCTTTTCAGTACCTTTTAATTGTATTAATATGTATGCAATGCAAAACAAATAAAAGTACATCAAGTATCTTGTGCACCACTTGAGAGATGCATTTTGCACCCAGAAGAAATAAGAGAAGTCCTCATATGTTTTATGCTGTAATGTGGAGACTTGCAGGGTTTGGAACTAATTAATTCAAGCTATATATATTAAAGAAAAATTAACATTTAATGATTTAGAAAAAAAGAAAAATGCACCAGCTAGTTTTTGACAACTAGGATGGCAAATGAGGTAACCCCCTGGTGGTGTGGAAGCAACGGCATTCTAGATGGTGTAGCTGGTGTGCGGTAGTTACATTTAAAAGGAATGAGCCTTGACGGGAAAGAAAGACTACTTGATATCACCCACATACTGTACATTTTGGAGTTTTGCCGGCATGTCTCCCGTTCAAGCTATGATCTCTGAACCGATAAGAGTCACATTCTGTGACACTAAAATAAACAAAGATCCAATTGTGCTTTTGAGATTTTCTTTATTGCATGATATACTCTTAAATGTATCAACATATTTGTAAAGAGGCGTGCTTGGCCTTTTATGTGCAGGCTGTGGTAAAACATAAATTGATTGCCAGAGATATGCATCAGGGCTGTTAGCATGCTGTGATATGCATATATTATATCGCATCCTAAAACTGGCCAGCCTAAAAAGGAATATTTTCAGTGTGACATTGTGATTATAATGTACTATCTACAGTATAATAAACCCTGTGATGATGTGCTCAACACATCTGGATCTGTGTAGGTGTGTAAGATGTGGACCAGACACTTAAAGTATTGATATAGACTCCAAAAGGGTGTTTTAGAAGCGGCTGTCTTTGCAACAGACATGTAATGATCGATAAATGATAGACCACAGAGTGTGAGAAAAGGAAAGAGAAAAGGGAGGTATATTAGCAAGGGATGTTGTTAAAATCGACAGACAGGTGGACTAAAAAGACAGGCAAAGAGCACGGATTGAAATTGACCAATTAGAATGAGCAGTAAAAGCAAGCAATGACAGAGAAGTAAATGAACATTGACAAGTTGACTAGAATGAGAGAGACAGATTCATCGAATCATTAGAGAGACGACTGGCTTATAATAACCAGCACTCCTAATGAGGCCCGGAAATCATTCTTGATCCTCACCTGCTCCTACAATAATCTAGCAAATGTTGAATTTTGCACATCTATATTTGCACATTTACTACCTCAATTAGTATTTCTTTTATTTTAAAACAAAATATTGTAACTTGCACACGTTGCTAAAGTATATAGCATGAATTGCACACTTTGCTAAAGTATATAGTATGAATTGCACACTTTGCTAATGTATATAGTAGGTTATTCTATGTTTATATTGTTGATGCTGATGGTGTTGTAGTAGTCAAGTATATTTATAGGGAATTCCAATGTTCTTTCTATTGTGTATAATATGGATATATTTCTCTAGTGTTAATATCTATCTATCTATCTATCTATCTATCTATCTATCTATCTATCTGTCTGTCTATGGGATGTAAATAAATCTGGGATAGTTCATATATTATATTATCATTCTATCATTCTATGATATATTAGTTATTAGAGGAGAAGTGAGAAAGGGGTAGGGAAATATAAGTTTTACTTCTACCTACTCCTTTTCGGACACTATTACTCTTGTTTTGTTTGTTATTATTTTGTATCTGTTTTTATTTATTTTATGCTCGAAATACAATCTTTCATCTATTCATTCATTCATTCACATATTCCCACTCGGTCCTCACAAAGCTATAAAAAGTCATGTCAAACACTATACATAATGTTTTTTCTCATTTTCCACTTGGTCCTCACAAAGCTGTAAAATGTCATGTCACCCACTCTTACATTCACACACACACAAACACACACACACAAACACACCTGTTCCAGAGCAGATGACAATTGAGGACCAACCCCACTGGCAGGATGCCGAGATAATCAGCGAATGCTGGACAGGCAGCTAATTAACAGCTACTGCAAGCTGATAGTTTGAGCAGATTAGCAGCTTTCTAGAGAGTTGAGAGGACAAAGATATGCCTGTCAGAACCCATCCATTTGAGTAATAAGATGTGTGTGTGTGTGCGTTTCTGTATGTCTCTATAGACACATGACTCTGTCTGTCTCTCTGTGTCAGTACGACTTAAAGCTCCTGATGAAAGAGCTGAGAGTAAATGCAGAAAAATGTTTTTGTTTTCAGATTTTTACAGATTTTTTCATTATTTATTCATTTAAAAAGGAACAAATCAGTTTGGACTGATTTTCCAGCTTTAATGATCACCTGCTGCAAGAAGATGCTGTTTGGAACAGTTTGAAACCTCTTGCGGCAGGCACAGCACAGACTGTACAAATGCAAATGGGTAGAAAATGGAAATGAATACATTTTTAAACTGTCCCTGTGTGTTTGATTTTCACCTGGTAATTGATGTTTTGAATCACATACATTTCCAGAATTATTAGGGGAAATAATGAATACAGACCTACACAGTGAAAATACATGTTATATTCATAATTTAGAGATGATTTATTTTAAAGACCTATAGCAAATAAATCTAACATTCACAACTCTTTGCTTTCGCATGTGTTGTTCGTGAGTATTTTATAGCTGTGGCCGATCCCTCTCCCAACACTTGTTTTGTGCTTTTCTCTCTCCATCACAACAACAAAAGTTTGAAGACAAGGAGCTACATTGAATAATAAAAGTGAATAGACAGCAACAAAAGGCAATTCTGCTGCCTGCGCTCTGCGCTGCATGTGGAGCCTTCAGTGTGCTGCCAAATTGTTTTGGCCTGTGCAGTTTAGCGTGTTCAAGGATTTTCAAGTGGAGGAGGAGGAGGAGGTTATAAGCAATATGCAAGCCGATTAAAAACATGAAAAGAAAGCAGCTTTGTTTCTGCTTTTCTTAACTGGCTTTATTCAAATGTTTACTGTCATAACTGAACAAAGTACTAATTGCAGATTCTCTAAATAAAGTGCCATGGATACATAGATAGATACAGTGGAATAACAGGCTCAATAAATTTAAAATACAGAATGTAAATTATGGTAAAA
>CAKALG010034435.1:0-17114 GCA_916700815.1 Helicolenus hilgendorfi | reverse complement strand
GCTGTTGCCCTTCCCCATGATGTCTCTTAACTGTATCACGGCCAAGCCGACCACTCGGTCCGCACGGCCAAAGCAGTAGTCTTTGACGCAGACCTGCAGCTCGTAGCAGTCGAAGCCATCCTGGTTACCCAGTATACTGTGGAGAGAGAACGCAAAGGTTTGAGCACTCAACCATTCAATACAGCAGCAAGCTGGTCAACTTAAAGCTGCACTATAGGCAAGACTTTTCTTTCAAGACACACCCTCTGTGTAGACGAGCACCCCAACCATAACTTCATTATAGATTAATCTGCCCATAATTTTCTCGATTAATCGTTTAGCCTATAAAATGTAAAAGAAACTGTGAAAAAGTGTCATTCACAATTTTTCAGAGCACACGGTCCATAACCCGAAGATATTCAATTTACTGTCATATATGTCAAAGATAATATTTTTGATTTGAGAAGCTGAAAACAGAGAATGACTGAAACGAATCAGTTATCAAAATAGCACTGCTTAATTTGAAAGTTTGATTCGTTGGCGAGTTTCACGATTGACAGCTGCTTTAGAGATTGCTCAGCTCTAATTGGTTGTGTTTATTCGGAAGAAGTGACATCTTGCAAATACCATTAAGAGCACAGGAAGGCACAGAGGAACATTATTTTTTTCACAGATTATCTGTCTCATGCACTACTGTCATGGATATAGTGACAGTTTTATGAAAATATTTCTTTTATCACATTTGCTCAAAGTTACCTACTGCAGCTTTAATGTATGAAACCTAAACTCTGAAGCGGCAGCAAAACATCCCCGATTAGCCAGACTGGTAAACATTAACATTACTGATGTCACATTACATCATTCTGAGTACGGTAGGTCAAATTCTTCAAATATCTGACAAGGCACACAAATAGCTGTAAATGTGGAAACCATACTGTAGATGTCGACTGTAAATAGATATGATATGAAGATGGAAACAATAACATAGCTACTGATGCTGCTGGATAGCAATAAAAACTAATAATGAGAAAAAATCTGTAAAACTGAAAAAAGTCGCAGTACTTACAAATGGAAGGTCTCGTTGAATTTGGGAGACCAGCTGTTATTCTTGGACTTGGTCTGGAATTTGCGCTTCTTGTCGCTGAGGTGCGGCCCGATCATGGTGACCTCCGCGAAGGGTCGGAACATGCCCGACGTCTGCCATTTTAAATCGTTGGCTCCTATAACTAAATACGCAAAGACGCACCAACACGTTAAAACGCAGGCACACACAAGAGGATGATGCAATCGGATGAGAATATCTTGGCTAAGGATGCTACGTATTTAGCATCATGTTATGAAAACTCAAACAGACCTTTGACAGTAACTTTCCGCTCCCCGTTCCCAGGATGTGTGTGCAGCTCAATCTGGACGTTCACCTCGCCTATTGGCTTGTCCACGCCTGAACCTAGTTTAACGCAGACACATCAATGAGCTGACATTTGGGCCCGATACAGGCAAAAAAAATTCACTTTGATTCGTAATGCAGAGTCAGTATGAGAAGAGGATGGTTGGAGAGGTTGGGTTGACTTCACCCACCGTAGTGGCACAGAGTGACAAAACCAAAATGTACAAAGAGAGAGAGAGAGAGAGAGAGAGTGGTGAGGGAGAGGAGGACTGGCAGATGATTTCAATGAAACCTACCCCTGCTGGGCTGTATTTTTTCATTGGGGGTTAACCTAATACCCTTTCCATTGTGCACTGGCACAGAGGCAGCACAGGAGATAAAGAGAAGACAGAAATAACATGTCAAAAGCATCAAAAACACTTCCAAATACACTCCAAATACAGGTGCAAACCTAAATATTCAGTGAAAAGCCTCTTTTATCAAACACACACACAGTGCCCTCTCCTGGTCTATCATGGGAAGTGCATTCTTCCTGTATAGATGTGTTATTAGGCAGTGGTCTGAGCTACCTTGTGCATGTTGAGTGGTCACAAAGGTCTTGATGAGCGTGTCTGTCGTCTGAGTGTAGAGGGACAGAGCGTGGCGTAGCGAGGATAGCTCAGGACTCTTCTCCAGGAACGCCTTTTTCAGCCCGTTGCCTCCTGCGTGGAAGTATTGCTGCAAAGGAAATAGAGGGTGAGTCAGCATATAAACATCTGAAAGAACAACTGGAGGTTTACTTTTTATCCGCAAACAAGTTTTATTCAAGTAAACAAAGTGAGTTTTTTTGCTTTGGGCAAAAAGAAACAATGTCAAGTTTTACAGTGAAGTCAACTGATTGCATTCTGAATACAATCAATCACTGTAGCAGCAAAAACTGTTGAAATAAGTTGAAAAATGGCCAGAGTTATCCTTTGATTGTGAAAGAAAGATCACTGTATTTCCTGATAATGCATTTTTGAAAGTGCAGAGCAAAAACAAAGTTAGATTTTACAACAACAGAATAAATGTTAGCATTTTTCCAACATGATCTGACTCGCTTGCTAAATCCTGTTATGTAACATTCACCCCTCGTTTCATCTACTTTTATCCTCCACACACTGTTTTCCTCACCCGTTAAATCATATAACTTATGGTCACAAGCTGCTTACACAACCTTTCAGGGTACTTGATTAATGGATGAATAGTTGATGAAGCTAATTCGACCCGCCTCCCCTACGCTGCATCCTAATGAAACCAAAACCCGCAGTATAAACTGACCTTGATAGTGTCCAGTGCCACGTCCATGACAGCACACTGCCTGGGAGACAGGCTTTTAGCCTCCCCTGCCATGTGATCCTGCACGTCCACACGATGAGTAAAGAGATGAGTTAATTCCACAAACACAGATTAGTGAGTTGTTTTGTTGTCAGTTCTTCAGAGATTGTTAAGACTGGGGGAATTTAAAGAAGACCTATTATGCTTTTTCCCTTTCCTTTAGTGTGTTATATAGCTTTTTGTGCGTGTAAAAGGTCTGCACAGTTACAAAGCCCAAAGTTCATGCCAAAGGGAGTTACTCTCCCCC
This sequence comes from Helicolenus hilgendorfi, assembly GCA_916700815.1. Taxonomy (NCBI): domain Eukaryota; kingdom Metazoa; phylum Chordata; class Actinopteri; order Perciformes; family Sebastidae; genus Helicolenus; species Helicolenus hilgendorfi. The sequence goes on along the minus strand of CAKALG010034435.1, from coordinate 14,145 downwards.
ACAGAAACACTGCTCCTGAACTGCCTGAAACACCTTGCTGGAAGTCATGCCTTTTCTTCCGTAACATGGTGATGTCATCAAGTAACACGTTTGCATAATACCTCCCTAGCAGCTAGTTTGGTACACCCTCAAACAAAGCTAGTTAGAGCGGAGTTCGAAGAGTTTGGTTTGGATGACCAATCACAACAGAGCGGGCCAGCTGACCAATCAGAGCAGACTGGGCTTTTCGGGAGGGCGGGGCAGGAGCTCAAACAGAGCGTTTCAGACAGAGGGTGAAAAACAAAAGCGTTTTTTGAACATCAAAGCATGTATAAATGTTCCAGTAGAAACCCAAAATACAAGTATGCACCTGAAAATAAGCATAATAGGTCCTCTTTAACGTAGTTTAAAGCATATGAAGACAGTATGATACCTTGAGTTTGGAGAGCTGACCCAGTTCTTTTGCAGCTGAGAGAATCTGTGCTCCCTGAAAAAAAAAGGAGGGAAATTGAGCTGCTGCTCTTCAGAGTATGTACAAAATGCTGAGGCGATCAAACAAACATGAGGCTGATAATGCTGAACGTCGTTGAGCTTACGAAGGTGTCGTTGCCCTGTGGCAGGACGATAGTCTTCTCCAGGTTGCTCATTACGATCCTCCACAGCTCCTTGAGCACACGCTTCAGTACAGTCTTCTCGCATACGGTGGCGAACAGCGTGAGCCTGCGAGAACGTGCAAACACACACAAATACACATACACACAAGTTGATGAGACAGTGGGCAACCAGGTCGCTACCACGGCGTTGTCCGGTCTGGGCGTTCTTGTCTTAGAACGTTAGCCCTTTCACGGTGTGTTTTCAGTTAATGACAGTTGATTGAATGAGACATTTTTAGGCAACCAACATGTTTCAGAGTTTGGTTGTACTTGACGCTGCCTTCTCGTGTCACACATGGTTGCCAAAAAACAAGAAGGCGACGGGCAAAACCCAAGATGTTGATGGCCAAAATGCTGAACTCAAAGCTTCAAAACGGCAGTCCACAAACCAGTGGGTGAAGTCATGGTGACTACGTCCACTTCTTCTATACAGTCTATGTGAGAATATTGTTGAAAATTGTTTTTAAAAAATTGTACTTAATGATTTTTAAGAAATTATTTCTGCAAGATCAAATTCAGGACAGGGATTTAGGACATAGGAGAAAACGAAAAACAAAAACAGAAATGAATGAATAGACGGGGCTGAGGTTGGGCTCTTGAGAGGATTTTCACCTGTCAAATTGTCTGAAAACATATCAATATCATCAAACCAGTCTCAAAATCTCACTCACTTTCCATCCAGGAAATCCATGAGTGGCCGTAGCATGTTGTCAGAGTCGGCATCCACCTGGTTTTTGTTGTTGGCGTTGAGCTGCCCTTTGATCTGGTACAGCAGGGACGCCATCTGTCGCATGCAGTCATTGATGCGGCTCTGGAAACTAGAACGAAAGACATCAATCAATCAGCACGAATGCGTGTGTGGTTACTGATTTTAACTGGGTGGTTGTGTGTCTTTTTGTTTTAGGCTACCTGTTCCCAAACGTACTACTGAGCTCATCCAGCACGTTGTTCAGCTTCACCTGCAGGTCGTTCAGTAAGTCACTCGCCTCGGTGTCCATCTGCAGAGAGGCAGGCAGACACAATCCAGAATTTGATTTTTAAGGGCCATTTATTGCATTCACAATATGTCATCTCCGAAAACTTGAAAATGCAGAGAAAAATAATTATCCTCGAGAGGAAGTATGTGCCATCACTCAGAGGACATAGCGCTCTTTAACGGCAATTCATAAAAGGCTTTCATTTCATATTTGCAGCTTTTAGCCAAAAATACCCCAAATTAAAGGTGCAGTAGGCAGAATGTTTTGGGCATCATTGGGCAAAAATTCCATAATAACCTTTCAGCATATTGTAATTCAAGTGTTCTGAGAGAAAACCAGACTTCTGCACCTCCTCATGGCTCTGTTTTCAGGCTTTAAAAAATCTAGCCCGTGGCGGGAGACTTTGGCCAATCACAGGTCATTTCAGAGAGAGAGAGTGTTCCTATTGGCTGTTCATTCAACGGAGGCAGCTGTCAATCACTCGCAAACTCTGATCAAACGGTCAAACTAGGCAGCGCTGATCAAATATGAATCAATATTCTGTTACTGTAATGCCTATTTCTCAGAGACGGCAAGGCTCCAGCTCGGCTCTGATTGGTTGTTTTGCACCAGAGGACACAGAGGCACATGATTTTTTTCAGATTACCTGTCTCATGCACTACTGTCAGTACATAGTGACTGTTTCATTAAAAAAGAGACATGTCCATCACAAACACATGATTGTAGTTTGTAAACAGTAAGAATTCTTTTTTAAATTAAACCCATTCATCCGAGCACACCCACCTTTTTACCAGCAGTCTCCAACTTTCGAAAGGAGCAAAAAAGAAAAAGTTTAACACTGCAGGAGACGCGTGTCTTACAAGTCTCACGAGCACAAGGTGAGGGAGCAAGTAGGGAAGTGAATTACCTCCAGTATACCAATCCAGGTACACCGTGGCATCATCTAAACAAGCACAGCCTGCAGGAGAGCTAAGCCATATGGATGAAGCCGTGGTGCGGCTCATTAAGTCAATGGCCTCTTGATACATGGCCTGTCAGGGTCGCATAGCGCCATTAGCGAGGAGAGACTGAGACGCGGCACAGAGGGAAGGCTTCAGGGGAGAAAAGGCAGCTAGAAATGGATTGTTTGTAATGTGCTGTTTTGTTTTTGCCTGGGAGTATTTATGTGCGCGTGGGGATATTAATATTCATGATTCTGTACACCTACACTCACCTTCTTGTCTTTGAATGCATTTTCAATCTACGACAGCACAGACAGGTGGAGGGTAACACAGGACAACCTCGATTAACTGTCATTTCCCATTTATATTTAGATAACTACAGAGGGTCAATGGGCAATTATACAAAGTGCAGTGGCAGCAGATAACTGGTATGCACGTAACCTACCTTTTCTACGGGTTCATCCATCTTTGTGTGATGCGAATGTTTCAAGATTTAAAAAAAAAAAAGAAATAAAAATGAAAAACTGTCAGCTTTGTTGTGACTCCAACTCTGAGTAACATTTCATTTTAGAGGTTCGCAAATTTCATGGTAATAAAGTGATAATTAGCAAGTTACGTATTTGAAATTTCTTTGGAATTACTGCCAAATTACCCCAATATTTACCTCAAAATTTATAGAAAATTACTTTATTATGAACATGATTTAATAATTATATTATTAATTTTATTATACTATTTCCCAATAGCTGGTAATTTATTTAATACATTTCCAGGAAAAGAATACAAAGTTAATTGATAGGCTTTATTTCCATGTCTGCTGATAAATAGATAATAATTAGCAAATAACTTCTTTGAAATTTCTTAAAAAAACTCCCTGAATCATTACATTACAATCATTAACCAGGTTACATTTGTGTAGACAATAAGTTACACAATGGTGTGTCTTCTACTAGTTTTTTGGTTTTCCACCTCCAATGAAGAGCACCGCTTCTCAAGCCTAAGGGCCCTATTTTAATAATGATATGCTATTTTAGCATACCAATATTAAATAATGTCTATAATGAAGTATTTTTTTTATACATTTTGAGGTAAATATTGGGGTAATTTGGCAGTAATTCCAAAGAAATTTAAAATAGGTTACTTGCTAATTATCACCTAATTACCATACAATTTGCAAAGTGTTACCCAACTGTGTAATACACTTGAAATTAAAATGTAAAGAACACAAATACTGAAGGTTTTCACATTGGAAAGCACATGCAGTATTTGTAACACCCACCTTTTCCTTGTCAGTCTATTGCAAACAAAAAAAAATAAAAACACATATTAAAGAAAAGAAATAACAAAAAGTTCAGAAATAACCTTCGTTTCAGGGGAAATGGGTGACCAGTTTTGAGGGGAAAGCCAAGGAAAATGCCACTGAAAGAGGGTGAAAACTCGAGGTGTAAATCACAACAGATGACGTGATAAAAACACAATAAACTCCACCATGAGAACCACAAGGACGTCTTGTTTCAGTAGGACTGAGTATCATTGAAATGTTGCTGTGAGTAGGAAGAAAAGGGCACACGAGAATGACTTGGGACTCCTGAAAGTGATGTTAAAACCACTTCAGACTGCAACAAACCTCAACCTCAATTTTCTCCCCCTCTTCCCCTACTTCTTCTTCCTCCTCCTCCTCCTCCTCCTCCTCATCACTCTCCTCAAACTAAGGAGTGGCAGTGAAAAGACAACAGAACATAATTAAGTCTCATTGCAGCAAATACCACAACCGTATTCAACTCAAGTTATTTCAAGATGATTTCAGCGCCTCTATTTCCCAAAAAAAATATCACAAATGATGCAATATTTAATTTGCGGAGACGGATATTTGAGTATATGCAGACATGTGTCACAAAACATGTCTGCATATACAGTGGACTTGCCTTCCATGCTAGCATGCTATTGTTGCGCTAGAAAAGAGAGGGGAAAAACACGATTGTGACTTCACGCTCTCAAAAAATAAATTTTAATTAATTATGTATTGTAAAGGCAAAAATGCAGTAACTCCATGTTTGGTTAAAATTGCATTAAGACCGACCGCTGCACTCTGCCACAGAGTGACTAGACAGCCACAACAAGAGAGCCACATCAAGTGAAAGCTAACTGCCACAGCTAGCTTTAGCTGAGGCTAATACTAAATTTAGCACAAGGACAGACAGATACCGAACAATACAGAGATGCATTCAATTCCTATAAGCTATGGATTTGAAATAAGGAAAATAAAGGTTATTCTTTGAAACAAATTAGTTAAAATGTATAGAAGCCCATTTCTGCCAGTAAAAGAAAAAAATAAGACGAAAACGTATCTTTGTGATGAAAAAAAGATGTAAGTCATTATAATGAAAACATTTTCTCAAAATAATGACTTAGTATCTCAAAATAATGACTCACAAAAGTGCCTCATTATTTTAGGATTACTAAGTCATTAGTTTGAGAACGTTTCTAATTATTTCTAGATACTAAGTCATTATTTTTGTTATACCAAGTCATTATTTTTTACAAGTTTCTCATTATAAAGGCTTACAGATAGAGCTAAAGATCTATTTTTTTTTCATCACATTGGCGGAAATGGGCTTCCATAAAAATGGACAAGAAAGCTGAAAGATGACATTTTGGTAGTAGATACTGTATTTTCCACATCTAATCCCTGAAGATTATCCTAAAGCCAAGTGCAATATCTCATGATTTCCCTCTATGATCCAGAGTTTCCATTCACTTACTCTCTCAAAAGGAGCTCACATGTAACATCCTTTCACCTCCACACCACCATAAAACACCAAATCATCTGACAGGCAACATCAGTAAAAGAATCACAATGTGACTTCTCCAAGTCAGAAATAAAGGTTCAAATAAACCAGGCTCAAGAATACTAATATAGTGAAAGAAAATAAAAGTTACTGTTGTATTTAAAATCAGCCATGGAAGAAAAATTCCACCATGATATTCCCCCAACTTTGTATTCAGCTGTGTCTCCTGTTGTGTAAGGACAGTACCAAAGGAGTGACACTTTTCATACAAGGAAAGTAAGAGTGTTGCTCTTACACACAAAATGTAACATGTCTTGTGACTGCAATGTATTCTCCTCCAATTTTAGGGGTTACTATTAGGGCTGCACGATTTTGAGAAAATATCTAATTGCGAATATTTTTGACTGATATTGCAATTTCGATAACATTTCGATTAATCGTGCAGCCCTCGTTACTATCTCTTCATTTACTAAAAAATACTTACTAAACAAATGACATCATGTTAGCAACTTCACTAGACTAGCAGTTACTGTAAATGCTAAAGAGGGGTTTGCTAACGAGATTGTGGATCTACGAGTCTCTAAAACTTCACTTCAAACTACTACTAATGAATCTAATCAGCTACCATCCACAGTACCCACCAGAGCCTTTGCTTCCTCATCCTCAGTTACGGCCTGCTGTCCAAGTCAGAGGAACAGGGAAATAATCAATACCATTAAACTGATTAATCAACCATACTTTAATATGGACATATATCTGCCCTGCTCAGACCATGATGAAAAACCTACCTCCTCCTCTCCTGCCTCCTCCTCTTCCTCTTCCACCACTTCATTTTGCTTTAATTGTAAAGTGAACACACTGGTTGAAACTTCAGCTACAGTTTCCAACAGCTACAATCCTACGATCGACCAAGCACTACTAAAAAATAATACACTTCAACTACAATAAATAGGATAAAACACTACAAGCAAAAGCACGGTAGGGATTGAAAGCAGAGGGAGGTCACAGCTGAGAGAGCAGCTATTGATTGATCCTCACTGTAGCTACACTAAGGACACTAATAGAGGACATGATTTAATTAAGTCTCTGTCTCTATATTCTCTAGTCTATGAGGCAGCACGGGGTCTAATCTCTGTCAGGATTGATCTATGCTTATGCTTCCATTGACGCCATCAGACACTCGGATGGCGTATAGACCTTTTAAACAACTTCCACTACGGCCTTGTTAAGAATCAAGACTATGGAGAGGCAAAGTCCATCCCCTGCTGGTTGACCACAATTATTTCGGAAAAAAATATGTACAGCAGTCAGCGGCGTGAGACAATAATATTTTGATCCAGTTTGAATTGTGCCACGAATCACAGATATGATGTTTGTCAATTTAAAAGATTATTTCGGAAGTCAAGAAAGTTGCAGTTTGTCAAAAAAACTGTTGAAGTATAAGACTGTGAAAATACGTAATTAGAAAGATTACATCCCCAAAAGTCACGTAAGAGCAACGGGTCTTGCTTCCTGGGTGATAAAAGGACCCGCAGTCGCTGGATAAAACACTTCAGGTAAGATAACGTTTCATGTGCGTGTGGAAAATAGCTAAGTTACCTAAGTGACGTGTATTGTACGAGACGAGAGATGTAGTTCACTGAGTGGTTTCACACAAAACTTAATTATACTATGACAAACTGCGACTTTCTTGACTTAGAAAATTATCTTTTAAATTGACAAACATCTAATGTGTGATTCATGGCGCAATTCAAACGGGATCAAAAAAATATTTAAAAAGAAAGACGTTGACAGTACATATTTTTTTCTGAAATAAGGTCCCATGGGGGAAACCGGAAGGGGAGGGACTTCACTTCTCTATGTCAGTCGTGTCTAGAAGGGTACCCACAAAACTCAAAATCTGATCTGAGATCTGCAAAAACTCTCGCGAGACTAGCTGCCCGACAACCCATCCTAACATTAACCATTCAAGATCAATGCCTTATCTTAAGAATCTCGCCAGAGTTTCCCAAATTGTGGGGTACTTTCTAGACCCGACGATGTTCTACAGTAACACCAGGCATCTTCTGTACTTCACATGATCTCAACTACCACTACTGTACATACCAGCGCTTCCTCTGTTGCAATCTGACACACGAGAGACACAAATACAACTGTTGTACCAGAAACAACCACATCTAGAATGTCTAATTTTCACGCTTGAGTAAGAAATATTCAGTTGATTAGTCATTTTATGCTTTTCTTGCCATTAAGGGATTAACAGTTTCATACTGGTATAGTCATCCATCCAATATGATGCCATAGCAGCACATCACCAATGCCTTTGTCTTTGTCTTACCTGTTTGGCACCCATCGACTCAAACATCTTCTCCAGCTGGATTCTTAACTGCTGCACATTATTCATCAGGACACATGGCTACCAGAGGACACAGGAAGAGAATACACAGATATTACACATATGTAGTAGGAACTCTTCAGTATCTATAAATCACTGCTGTGTCAAACCTTTTTTTTTTTTTCATCAATGTAATTAGTTAACTTTGGAAACACAATTATAATTTATACAGAAGGAAGATGATGAAATGCTATAAAAGTGTTGACAACTTACAATCTTCTCCTTGTCAACATAAGTAGGAAAGCTCTTGGTGAGAATGGCACTGTACTGCAGAAGAACTTTGGCAATAGTCTGTAAAGATAAAGAGGGAGAAATACATTAAAACTGTATGGAACAAAACATTTCATTTGAAACAATCCGATCCAATTACTTATTTATCGTAAAAGCTTTTTTTCCAGATGGGACTGTTTTACACTTCCAGGGAAAGATCTCTCTAGACTACGGTATTAGAAACATCCCCAAATGCCCCGTAATGTATTCTCTGGCATGCAGGAAAGCAAATCCCCAAAACACAAAACTGTGCTGTTCCTCCGTCCCCAAGGAGTGGAGTATTATGTCCGATTTCTTTTTAATGAGGGAATATGAAATTCCCCCTTAGAAAAAAAAAAGTGAATGTCCCTCCAGACAACGCTGTAACTGTAATTTCCCTCATATCTTATAGTGTTCCTAAGAAACGAAAACAGTCAGATGCTGCTTTTAGATCCAAACCCACAACATGTTGCTCCAGCAACTACTGTATGAGTTACAAACAAGAGCTCTGGGCAGTTTCAACACTATTCCGGGTATACCTTGGAGAAACGGCGACTGTACTGAGCCATGACGCTAGGGTCGGGACATTCCAGTTTCTTGATGATCTCAAAGCTCTGGTTGAGCTGGGTGAAAATGTCCACCACAGAGCAGGAGAACAGAGCATGCTCAGACGTCTGCTGGAACTGAGAAACACACAAACAAATACATACTTTGTTATTAGGGTTTAAAAACACTCATGCGATAAATCGCGATTTAATATTCTAATCGATTGACATCCCTAATTTTTATGAAAACACAACCCCCTTGGCAGAGGTAACTACATATTAAGGGTCAATTTTAATTTTCTTACTCCATCTTTTTTGTCTCTCTCGAGGGCTCCATGCATGAACTCCATAGACACGTCCTCATTTTCCTCCAACCACTGTAGCACAAATTGTAGGAACCATCTGGAAGGGGAAAATAAAGGCAAAAGGAGTTATTTTTTTACTTCTATTTCATTGGTATTATATTCCTAAATAATATCTATAATACTATCAAAAAGAAGTTTTTCAAAAAGAAAATGTAATGTGTCCCCAGTGCCCCTGAGCGAATCAGTCAAAAGCACTTACGATGGGTAGTCGGGAACGACGCCCTTAAAGTTGGGCAGCTCCTTAACATATTCATTGTTGAGCCACTTGACCTTGAAGTGCAGGTTCATGTAGTCGGTGCTCTTGCACAGTCTGTGCTTCTCGTGCTCTGCATATACAAAAAGAGAAGAAGAGCCTGTGAGAAATGTGATGAGTTTATGCCAGAGTGGGAGAGATGCACGCCATTATGTTGCATTATGGGGAGCATCTAGGGTAATTGAGCCATAACTGTGGAATAAAAGTCAGGATATCTCGACCTCCGTATTTTACAAATAATACACATGATACAGATAAGGTTTATTATTATTATTATTACTTGTGCGTTTTAATTGCAACGAGTCAGAGAGCAACATTAAGTCAAACAGTGACTTATACCTGCTGTAACTGATGTAACTCCAGCTGTGCTCATATGAGCTAAAGATAAGCTCGTAGAAAGTCATTGGAAGAATTTTGCACAAGCAGTTGTATTATCTAACCAGGCACTTGAGTATCTTTTTAGTGACCCACTAAAAACTACTACTACTCTTAAATTTGAAGTACTCTTTGGTGGTGCTTCTGGAGCAAAATCTCTCAGGACTCATTCCATCTCTGAACATATTTTCCATCCATTTTTATATTAATACAGATTGAAAATGAAGAGGCCTTCTGTACTGCAGTGTGTGAAACAGATATTTCACAGTGATGGGATTCATCTTGAGCACAGGGGCTGGGATAAAAGCTGACTGCCTCTGGGGACCGCTGGTGCAGTACAGTACAGTACAGTACAGTAGAGATGAGGAAAATCACAGAGAGGCTCCTGGGAGACATAAGCAGCTTTCAAAACCCCTGCACAGTTATTATTTCCCTCTCTCAGATTCTTCCATGCCACTGTGCCGTTTCTACCCCAGAACATCTCTTCTCTTCTTGCCATTTCAAATTTCCTCAGGGCCTCTCTTCTCTTCTACCAAATGACTTACTGTGTGTCATTGATACAACAGTGACCACGAGTGGGATGATGGCTATCTGACACTGTGTGTGACTTACCTTCCATAGCATACTTCATGTCTTGAGCAAACAATGTCCACATGACCTCTGCTGACACTTTCCCAACGTTCAGTTCTTGAGGGAATCTGAGAGAGACGTGACAATTTCACAATCATTCATCACATTTGGAACAAAGCACTGAAGACACTTATATTAACAATCAGGCACATTTAGTGGACGTAAATGATAGTGCCAGCTTGCCCCAGTAGCACCATACTGCAGCCTGTGAGCAGCTGCCGTCTAGAGCGCTTTCCCTCAATACTGTACCAATTTCAGAAATTGTTGTTCCTACGTATTAGTCAGTTAGACACAAAAACATGGGTTGAAAAATACCGAAGTAATCCTTTAAAAGTAGTAAAGACAAAGTGAGTGTATGCCCGTTACTAACTGGTTGAGCACGGGTGTGTAGGAGTTCCTGTCCTCTTCAATGATGGAGACGATGAGCATGATGAGTTTGGGCCAAAAGTCCAAGTTCTTGGTGCTCGGACCCTGCTCCTCCAAAGGGAGCTCCTCCTTGTTCTAGATGAGAACACAACAGAGTCAGCCACTAAAAAGAGACTTCGACACTATCAGTATAATGCAAAACATCAGCACACCGACAGCTTGAGTTTGCCTTGTTATGATTTGAGCATATTTTTTATGCTAAATACAGTACCTGTGAGGGTTTCTGGACAATATTTGAGCCCTAGTTTTAATTTAACTGCGGGAACCACAGTTGAATGATAAGTATGTGACTTACTGTGTCAACAGGTTGGTACTGTCTGCTGTACAGCTCCTGGCAGTTATTGAAGATGTAGTCATACGTAGAATTGAGGCAAGCCTTGACACAGTCCCTCACCACCTGGCTGGCTCTGGGCGGAGACTGTAACTCCTGGACCTGAACACCAGATGGAGACAGCAACACTGGCAGTGAATGACCGGTAAACAATCGTTTACAGTTACCGGACACCAGGGTTTTCGGCAATGGACAAGTTAAAGGACAACCATTTGCTGAGATTCTTACAGAGAGCATCTACAGTAAAAAGAAAGAAACGACACATGAGACACTGTAGGCTACCTTCATCCTGAAGAAGGTGATGCTGGTCAGAAGGTCCACGGTGGATTTCAAATCCTGCAGACGATCCTTGCTACTGGCAGGAAAGTGGTTCTACGGAGGAAAAACAAGTTTAATTTGCTAAATTCAATAGAATTAATGACCATCACAGGCTCATAGTAGGCCAGCTCATGCTCTCCACTTCTGTTTCAGACAGTTAATCAGACTGCTGTTACAGTTTATACTTGCAGACAGACATTAAGTGATAAGAAAACACAAGCAGACACAATAATTAACAGTAGTAAAATAATCCATCCTGTTGTTAAATGGGTTCATTTATCCCCTAAATTCATGAAAACAATTAATTATAAAAAGGTACTGAAATTCAACTTTGCATATCGAGTGAAAATATTTACAACATTATTAACACTGCTAAAGAAATATGTAAAAGTCGGGGCAACAACATAACTTTTGAGAACAATGTCAGTCACTAATGGCAGTGATATTTATTTAGTGCAATCAAAATCTTACCCTGTAGGTTGAGAGATCAATGCGCAAGGAGTTGTGTAGTTGGTCTAAAAGCTTGACAAAGCGCTCTTTCTGCATGGTGAATAAAAGAAAAGAAGTAACAAGAGTAGTACAGGATTAGTACACACACACAAATATTAAGTGAAAGGAAAAAGACAGGTATGTACACAAAAATGCAAGAAGAAAGGTACGGAAGCCCTGAGAGGCAATGAGAAAAAATAATTCAGGTGATCAATTTTCTGTGTGAACTAAATTGTTTTCTCTCCTTTGTTTATGACTTAAGAACAGGTGAAAAAAAAGTTTCGGCAGGTGATTATTTTTTGGTTTGTTGTTGTAATACTCATTTCGGCCACAAGAGGCTGAAGTGCACCACTACCCCATGTTCTTCCAGGTGACTTTTCATTTACATACTGTAACTTGCTTACACACAATCTATGTACAGTACCTTGTGTTCAGAGTGCATGAAGAAATTAAAACTCACCTGGAGGAAAGTTGAACATCCAAGCTTAGACAAATTATCTTGACAACAACAAAAAACATTTTTTTTTTCACCTGCTCTCACAGATGGAAAAAAAAGTAACATAACGTAAAGTTGAAAAATAATCCTGAAAAAAAAATCTTATTTTACCTAGCAACATTTCTTTTCCCCACCTTTTTCACAGATTAAAACACAATTAAGAAACATATTATTCTGGCAGGAACTTTTTTCACCTGTTCTTAAGTCATAAACACATGAGAGAGAAAAATTTAGATCAGATTAGAAAATGGATCACTAGAATATTTTTTTCCTCACTTGTCTCTCAGGGCTTCCATAGTAAAGACAAAAGCCTGCTTGTGTGTATGTATAACTAGTAGAGAAAGGAAGAGAGGGACAGAAACACAGAGACAAGACATATTTATTGACTGTCTGTGTGCTGCAGTAATACAAACCCCAAAATTGGAAGCAGCGAAGCGGTCGGAGGCGGACACATTGGTGGAGGCGGTTGTGTGGGCGTAGAAGGCATTGATATTGGCCAGCAGGGTGCTCATCACGGCGGGAACCCCGGGACACATGTACTTAGACGACAGACAGGCAAAGTGCCTAGAAAGACAAGCACGGGGAAAGCTTCATAAAGACCTGGGCCCTCCTCTTCCTCCCATTTCATCACACTTACAAAGACATTTCATTGTCACAGAGATAAAGCTGTTGTCAAAGCAATGACTGTACACCGTGAAGAGCTGTAAGAGCTTTATTTGGTCAGCCTGCGTCCTCTCAGGCGTCTTGTTTTCCACCTAATGATCCCTAATAGGCTAGCTAGCTGGCACGTTTAGGCTGAGGGATGGCCCCATTGGAGTATGCTCTGTGTGAATGATGGGCCCAGCTAACAGGCATCTGTATGGAGCATGACATATCATGGAGACAAATCCATCCTAAGCCCATTTATAATTGATTTTTTTTTTCTCCTGGAGGCCAACGGGGAACGGCGACGGCATTGAGAGGCACTTGAGAAGGAGGGGGGATGAAGAGGTGACAAACACATGGACAGGTAGAGAGATAAATAGTGAGGGAGTTTCACTGTGATATGTCAGACTCACGTCATGGCCTGGTAGATTGACTCAATCCCATAGCGCATGGCAAACTCGTCCACTATTTCCTGGGCCACGTCGTCATAGTAGACTTTCCAGGCTTCGTCTCCGCGAGCTTCTGGGATTTTCACCACGCCTCGGCCGAGCATATCGGTCGAGTGGTGGAACAGGTTCTGTAATGGACAGATATGTTTGGTTAATTTCAATGGTCATTGGAAGAATTTTGCATAAGCAGTTGTATTATCTAACCAGGCACTTGAGTATCTTTTTAGTGACCCACTAAAAACTACTACTACTCTTAAATTTGAAGTACTTTGAAGTAGCAAAATCTCTCAGGACTCATTCCATCTCTGAACATATTTTCCATCCCTTTTTATGTTAATACAATTTATGTTAATTGATATCCAGTGTGTTAGAGTTATTACCACAAGCACAACCCACGGCAATTGTGAATCAAATACCTCATGCAAACAGGTGTACTGCACGTGATACGGAGCCACTTTCTCCTCTCCTTTGATCTCCACGTTGATTTGGAGGCGAATGGCACCTGACACGGCCGACTTGTCCGTCCTCTTCTCTGTAATTAAACACAAATACAGTCATGCAGACAAGCAGCCACGCCAACACACACATTCTCAATTCATAACTCCAATACAATTCTGTGACACGGAGGCACACGGAACCAGGTCTGTTAACACAACACTAATTACAGACTATTAACGTGGCAGCGCTATTGTAGGGGGTTCTGTTTCTGCAGTTTGATGGCAGTGCAGAGCCGGCAGCGCTAATAGAAGTCCTCTGGCTGATAGTGAGGGAGACAATGGCAGTGGGCTGTGTGGATCCGCGCCTGATCACCGAGGACACATGAGCCAGAGCTACTCTGGA